>LR737389.1:9156595-9200312 GCA_902655005.2 Marronus borbonicus
TCTGCCGGAAAAACCGGAAAGGAATTACCGACACACCTGGTACACGAAATCATCTATACCGATTACTTGGAAAATGGGCAAACAATAACTGGAAAGTACTATGCGTCATTATTAAGCGGTTGAGCGAAGAAATCGGGAAAAAATGTCCTTATTTGAAAATGAAAAAGATCCTCTTCCATCAAGACAATGCACGAGTGTACACCTGCGCAGTTTCGATGGCCAAAATTATGGAATTAAAATTCGAATTAGTACAACATCCACCCTATTCACCGGATTTGGCCCCTAGTGACTGCTTCTTATTTCCAAATTTGAAAAAACCTTCCGAAATCCTATTTTCTGGGGAGCTTAAAAGCTGGAGAAACGCTTGTAGAAGTGTATAGAGTTAAATAGAGATTATGTTGAAAAATAAATAAAAAACTAAGGTCTTACTGAATCACTCGTATACTTTATAAAGAGAAATGGAAAATTGTCCATCTCCAATTACCCTTTTAAGGATTGGTTTCTAAAAAATTATGAAATATGTTTTCTTTAACTGGGAGCTTGAATACAACTTTTTGCATTATTGATTCTAAGTATTTTTAGAAATCCGCTCCACCGCGTTTACCCTCTAATTCTCCAAAAACACTAAAATAATATATTTTTATTTCTAGCCAAAAGCCTAAATAACAATTTCCATGTTTCTAACCTGAATGGTGGATGATGGAGCTATTAAAATACCTTTCAATGCTTTTAAAACATTTAATGTATTTTAGGCATGCCAAAGATGCAATGCTTCGAAGGTCTTCTACGTTTTTCAAAAGTTTATAGCGTGAATCTCAATTAAAGATCCATCCTGAGACACTTGTAAGATTTTTACGAAAATAACACCTGCTATATCACTAAATTCCTTGCTAGTGAATTACAAATTGCTGCCTTTTCTATCTTTGCGCTTTTTATAATTATTAAAACCCTTCGGTCTAAAGGCAAATTCGATGGAATATGGACATATTCTTTTAACAAATTTAAAATATTGCAGCTTTTAAAGACAACAATATCTAGACGACAGAAGTAAAGTTTCCTACCCTTTATAATATAATTTTAATTGTCAACGCAATCTGCCTAACGATTAAATAATTTTTTTATATACCATAACAATTAGGAAAAATATTAGTTTTTCAGGAACAATGTCTGCCACTTGCATCAACTTGTTTTAAAATTTATGTTCATTTAATACAACAAGAAGGCAAATGCAATTGAATTGTTTGTTGCACTACTTTTTTAACATCTCTTGTTTGGCAGAAACTGCTCATATCCTTTATTTTACTCAGTTATTTACTTTCATCAACGTCTGCCAGACGATGAAATCAGAGCTCAGTACGTCGAAATGTCTTTACACCAACTAAAGGTGGTCATCGAAATCGTAGCAAACTTTCATTCATGTTATTTCATTTTTTAATGCAGCACACTATATATTGTTTCGAAATTTGACAGAAAATTTCGCCTAAAAACTGTTTTGAAAACATATTCATACATATACACTGCGTCCCTCTTTGCTAGTAAGGAAACACTGGTAATTGAAGCTTTATGAGTTTATAGATGAATTTAGCCAGTGGTATTTGTTTTAAGTGGTCATTTTCGGGGCGCAGACCACCCTAAACGTTTCTATCTCTGAAACCCTGAGAAGTATTAGAAAATACAAAACTAATTGACATGCGTCGCCCATACGATGAAAGATTAAATGAGTTAGTGTCATTAAGGTCAGAGCATTGAGTTTTTCATGAACTCCAATGACGCAGAAATGATTCAGAAGGTGAGATCCTCTAAACATAAAATATCAGAAGATTAGCAGCGTCTGCGAAGATTCGTTATTTAGCAATCAGACACGCCGGAAGACACCGGATGGAAAAAGAGTTAAATTTGAGATATAAAAACATTACGACAGAAATCATTGTCATTTATTTAAGCTTATGCGTGAACTGCGAAAGAAACCACCATGTTTCGAAAAAAGTTCAGTGGTCGAATCGCTTTCACGGTTTTTGGTGTACCAAGCATTCCTCACAGTGATAATGGTAGAGAATTTGCTAATAAACTTGTATCAGAATTTTGTAACATGTGGTCGGAGTTATTACGCACGGAAAACCGAGGCAGATCAGAATGCAGTGTTAGTAGAAAAAGCAAGCTAAGACATAAAATACTGTAATATGTTCAAATTTTAATTTTTAGTTCTAATTTTTAATTTTTAATAAAGTAAGAAATATTGTCTCCATATGTAACGGATACATAAGTCTGTTAGCTCCGCCTTCTCTGTTTGGTAATTGGTTAGGAAAGAAATAAATCTTTCTTCCGTTATTATTCTAAATTAATGCGCGCCGCTTTTTGCACCACCCAAACCTCGCAATAAAGTAATTATGTCCTAGATAGGACACAAAAATATGCAAACACCCTGATGCAATAAAGACCATTGTTGAGAAGCTGGTCAATAAAGTGCCACCCAGCGTATTTTAAGGTCTCGGGAGTTTTCAATAAAAAGGAAACAATTTTATGGACGAAAACAACGGACCTGAAGACCCGAAAAGTGAAACGTGAGAGCACGCGGAAAAAAACACCACCGATTACTGTAAATGTAATGTTTACAACTCCGAAATATAGAAGGTGGACGAAACCTTCTTAGAAGGAAAAAGCGACAGCAGGAAATAGGTTATAAAAGAATTCGCTGTTTATTAGTTAGCGTCCAAAGTCGTCGATTGCATCAATAAAGCGGGAAGTTGCGGTTTCTGACAGGTTTATTACATTAAATACAACTAACCAAAGAATGCACCAAGTAAAGTACCACCCCGAATCATCCCCGTGGGGGTTTACTAAGAGAAGATAATTAAAGAGACATACGGAGGATGATGAGTGCTTCGGAACAAGTCACGATCGCCAGTTCTTCGGAACAAGTCAACTATCGCCAGATAGTTCTTCGGAATAAGTGCTACAGGTCTTCGCACAAAAATCTGCGTTCTTCAAGAATCTTCTGTAAGTGGAGAGAGAAAGGTGGAAGCGAGAAGACGGGACAACCGGTCGTGCGGAGTTAACCAGTCCAAGAGTAGAAAATAAAAGAACAAGTAAGTCCGTTCCATATTGAGAATTTATAAAAGTAAAATTTCCCTAGTTGGCTTTTTTTTTTATAATATTCTAAAGGTTGCATTGTAACAATGTAAGTTAATCCTCTGGGTTTTATTTAAATAGTACCTTCCCTAAGAAAAGCCCTAGAGCAAGAACCTACCTTTCGAGACCCATTAACGAAAAATATCAAGTACCTACTTTTGTCGCTCACACACCCTAAAACTAAGACATGCAAAAGAAAAAATACAGAAAAAAAACTATAATTTTTATTATATCATTCCTTATCAACCCAACAAATAAAGTTAAACGATATCCTCAAAAGAGGCATTCGAAAAGAATTTTTGGCCAATTGTTTTAAAACAAACGTTGTATATAGTACACGATTTTCTTTCACTAAATACATCAATTTTCTATCAAAAATACTATAAACTGTGTATGTTTCTAATCTTTGTCTAATGTTTAATCTAGTTGATTATGTAGAAGGAAATGAAATAAGATCTTCTGTTTTATGGTTTCAAAGCGCTGTCCAAGCAACATTTTTGAATACTCATCTGTGGTTTCAGTAAATATACGATGGCAAACTCTTATTCCCAATAACCAATGAATCAAATCGACGGGCAAATATTACAACTACATTTACTACTTATGTAAAAAAAATTATTATTCTTTCAGATGTTCTTGAATCCAATAATAAAACAAAAAGTACGGGAAGGTCCTAATATTTGCTGTTTTTTCGTGGATGATAGGATCGAATTTGTTAATGGCGGTTGTAAAAACAAATAAAGGCATTAGTTTCTTATATACGAAATTTTTGCTAATTAAAAAAATGTGTATTTTAATAAGAAGAACAAAAATCATTTTTATGGTCGCTAGTCCAGGAATACTAAAAGAATAGCTACTTTCGACAGTTAAAAAGTTCTAAATTCGTAAGGATAATATCAGAAACTAACCCCAAAATGTAATGTTTACGTGTTCGCTCTATGATAACGCGTCACGTACTGAAACTTCGCATTCTTTTGAATAATAGAACTCGAATTAACTTTTTATTCGAAGCAAAATTTGTACACTACCACACTTCAAATTTATTTAAAATTGATCACTTACAAGGGAGCACAGGTAAATGTGCTCCACTGATTAAAATGAAACTTTGTCGGTTTAGCACTTGTGATTTTACTGGGAATGGCAGTTTATATAATGACATAGGAAAAAATGTAAATGTATAATTTTAATTTGATCAAATTATTATTTTATGTTTCACGAATACATACCGTTCACATATTGTTTTCGGATTGAATTAATGTGAAGTTTATTGCTTTTTGATATGATATGATATGCAAACACAGCAGGAACACTGTCTGCCACGTGCGTTTAACTTGTTTTTGGAGTTAGGCTAATTTAATATAACAACAAGGTAGACGCGATTAAATTGATTACTCCACTATATTTTTTTAACATTTTTGGCGAGCTCTTGTTAATATTCCAGCAATATGGATAGCAAATACCATTATTACATCTTACATTTAATTAAATATACATATAAAAAATTAATATTTTTTCAGATGTTCTTGAATCCAATCATAAAACGGTGCAGTAGGTGCTTGTGTATCATAACCAGAGCAATCTATATACTCCCCCGAACTAACTACTCCAATAACCCTATTCCGATGAACAACGGGGCTTCCAGAATCTCCCTAAAACATAAAAACCATCAGATTACATCCGCTTTCTACTAACTACTAACTTACGTAACAGGTGTTCTGATTAGACCCGTTGGTTTTGATTATCCTGTTAGAATGGCTTGCTACTCTAAAAGTGGCGGATCTGAGCACTTTTGAATCACCACCGTGACAACGACCGCTAATATCAACCGAAGATGTATCGCACATCACCTTGCCAAAACCGGCTATTGTGATTTTGGAACCAATTCTTGGACTAACAGGGGCCACATCTATCAATCGGGCTGTCGGACCTAATTGAATGTGGTCGGACAATATCACGAGACCAAGGTCGAATCTGGTTTGACCTCTGTATTCAGGATACTGGATTGTCTTCTTCACGTGATGTGGTTCTCTATTCGGTAAATCGTCAAGATGTTCAACACCCGTGTATACAAGTAACTCTGCGGTCGATAAACAGTGGGCTGCAGTCAATATTACATTCGTTTTTATTATGGCACCGCCACATCTCAGACTTCTATCGTTCTTCGACAAAAAGGCGAAATATGGGAAGGCCGTAATATTTGCTGTTTCTCCGTTGATGATAGGATCGAATTTGTTCCTGGCGCCTGTAAAAACAAATAAAGGTATTAGTATCTTATATGCGAAATTTCTGCTAATTAAAGAAATGTGTATTTTAATAAGAGGAATAAAAATAATTTTTATGGTCGTAAGTCCAGGAATATTGAATAGCTATTTTTCGACGGTTGAAAAATTGTAACTTCGTAACAGTAATGTTGATAAAATTAACAAAAAATAATTCTAAAATATAATACGAAACTGAACACGTTCTTTTGAATGAGAGAACTTGAATTAACTTTTTACTTGAAACACTGCTACAGATAAAAATGTGTTTAAAATTGATCACTTACAAGTGAACAGGTAAGCGTACCTCACCGGTTAAAATGAAACTTTGTGAGTTTACAGACTTGTGTGATTTTAGTGAGAAAATGACAGTGTATACAATGGCATAGAATGAAATGTAAATGAATAATTCTAATTTGATCAAATTATTATTTTATGTTTCACGAATACATACCGTTCACATCTTTTGTTTTCGGATTGAAATAAAATTTAATAAGCATGTAGAGCTGATTTTTTGTAATGATTGTTACCAAAAACCTTCCTTGATGCCTTTGCTCTATTGACTTTATCTCTTGATGGAATCGATCGCCTTGTTCTTCACTAAATTCACCGAGGTTTTCCGGAAATCTGTCCAAATCGTTATGCAGAAAGCGTCATTTAATGCTCATGTTACCACCCATTCTTTTAAAATTAAGCAGCTAATTTTGTACGAGTCCATAATATTCTTATTGTCTTATTGTTGCCCGAGAAGTTCTTAAGCATAGTAACAAAAGAGCACCAAGTAGAAGCTTCAACATCAATCATGGTTTTTGGGAAATTCAAGTCGCTAATGAGCTTGCGAGTTAGAGGACCATCAAAAATCGCAGCCTTTAATTTTTCTAAACATACTTTAGGGAACGATCCATATCGGATGGATATCCATCCGGATGGATCCATAACGATCCATCCGGCTTTAACAAATTGTTTCATGAGACTCAGCTTTGTGTGATGTAGAGGCAAGATGATTCTATCCCTGTCAAGCAAAGACTCGTTTACGATGTTCGCTTCGTTCTTCTCTCGGCAGTGTCAACTCGCTCCTACTCTCAGCCAATGAGAGCGCATCTTAAGGTTATCATTATTGGCCTTGGTAATGTGCCCTTAGCCACTTACAAACAAGAGCCGAATATATAAGTATTTGTAAAATTGCACATATACACAACAGAATACTTAACAACCCAAACGGACACCAGGGCTAACATGAGACACGCTTCACACCTGAGACCGATCGGGTCACTAAAATAAACACACACAAGTAGGCCGCCGGTAGGAAAAGATAAACGCTTCACGCTTCTTTTAACAGTAGATTTGTTGTACCATCGATAATTTTTAATGTTGGGGGGTTACAATAGTTGGTGGGGTTACTCTTATACATCTCCGTGCTTTTGCCAATCTTTACGCGAATTACTTTTAAATTTAACCGAAAAGTCTGAATGTGGAAGTAGGACGCCTTCTAAAGTGTCCTCGACCCTGCATGCTGCTTTAGCTAGTCTGTCTAGCTCCTCATTAAACGAAATGCTAGAATAAGCTTTTATCCAAATATAAATTACCGTCTTGCCACGTTGTTTCAGACCAAAGTCTAATAATAGCATTTCTTCGATAAGTGGGTATGATGAGAAATTAAAGTTTTGAAAACTCTTAAAAACACCTTTGGAGTCAAAGAAGATGGCAAAGTTGTCATTATTCATCTGGAGTTTGGCTTCAATCGCCTTTTTAATTGCCATTGCCTCTACAGAAAAAACACTTCGCTTCCTTCGGAGGCGCATATTATTTGTTGTACTGTATCCGACCCTTACGTTGCATTCCGTCCCGTCTGCGCATATATGAGTGTCTAGCAGGAATTATTCAGCAATTTGATAATTGTTCAAATTTGTGAGGCGCGCTATATACTAAAATGTAGTTGGTTTACTCGAAACAATAAAACAAGTAAATTATCTCTACTAACAACTTCAAAAAATCTTCTAAAAATTAAATAAACTTCCTTGATCGTGCTTATTTAATACATCATCTCTGTGGAAATTTCCAAGTAAACGTTATTACATACTTTAAATTTAAAGGCAAAATTAGTGATCATATAACAATTGCATAAATATTCGCTACTTACCATAAGATCCGAAGATCGCCGCCAAGAACGTCACTAATTGTAACACCACATACATTCTTTTCCAACATATAGCGAAATACTGTCTCGAGGAAGAGGAAACCCAATTTGTTGGCAGAAACCTAACCGCAAAACATGTTCAGGAAGCGAACGTTAACCCAATTGGAAAATATTCAACGTTTATCAAAACGAAACCTCAACAACAAGAATAAGTAGCAGAAATTATAAAAAAAACTATTGCGGGTTGTGTTTAATTTGATACGATTTTACTACTAAAAAGGCGGATTTCCCGCTCGAAGACTATTGTATAAATGTTAAGCGTTATCTGGTTGTTATCCAAAAATAGCGATATTTTAAGAATTGGACAACAAATTCGTATATATGTATTAAAAATTATCTGTTAGTACGTATGGCTATAAATAGCGTTGCGTTATTTACTTTTTAATTAATTTATAGCCATATGAGCTTTTCACTTTCAAAAAAGAGGGTACACTCAATAATTCTATTATATTGAGATTTACAGAAAAACAATTAATAAATAGTTTTTTACATTTAAGAAAAGTACTTTTTAACAAAAATATATCACACTAACTTAACGCTTTTATTAATATTTATTAATACGCTCACTTCATTAGCAATTTGGATGCTTTCACGCTTTGCCTAAGTACCAAAAATCATATCTGCCTAATGGGCACTTCCATAGAAATAACGATCTCTGTCGATTTTTTCAAAAATAAGAACTAAGCTTTGAAATTCTTAGTTGTAGCACCTTATAGCACTGTGCTTTTGAATTTGACGAGAGTTCGAGGAATGTAATATTTGTGGACCAATGAGTCCAAAGTTGCTGCCTCCAATAGAAGAACGTTCGGTCGAAGGTCGAAAGGAGAACGAGAGGCAAGATCATGTGTGGGAACTACAATCACGCATGGGAACGAATCGGTAATAGTTTGGAATTATTATGGCGCCGCATCCGTAAGAGACGTGATTAAAATAGATTTTAATATAAACTTTCTTAGTTCGTCTTCTGATGTAGATCGAATAATTAGCTTATCGTCCTATGATCTCGAAACAATCGTGCATACTCCTACCAGGATAACTTTTTACTAATTACTCAACTGATATAATATGTAACGTCAGTGATACTTACCTATCAGATCATTGTTGCATTCTTGTCACCACTATTGAAAACATAGGGCTCAGAATCTACGGGAAATAGCTATCCAGCTATCCAGGCGACCGGCATCTACAACAGCCCTTATCATCGACCGTCGCGCACGTCGACTACGCCAATCCTCTCGACCACTTTCAGTCATCTCCCTTCTCATCATCTCATCATCTTTTAGTCATCTCCCCAACGCCAGCTTACAGAAATTGATTACCCGCGCACGAACATTCGGTCTTTGGAGTATTTCTTTTTATTTATTACTTACAAAACTAGATACCAATGCAACACTGTAAAGCTGGATCCAATTTAATCTAAGTTTAGAACCATTTACTTTATATAATTTTTCATGTGACTGTTTTAACGAATTTATCTTTGTAGGTTATTGTTTTTTTTTATTATATATATTTTGTTCAAGTGATCATTTTCATTCGCAAGTTGCACTAATTCCCCCTCTTCCCCCACAAAGTAAGTTTGGCTACAGGTAGGTCCTACTTATTCTGATTTCCGCGTGTACAGGATAGATATTGTGCGTTCTTTTATGCTCCCTCCAGACGTTGTGGCGCGATAGAAGTTTGAGGGATCCCACGCCTTCTCCACTGAGCTTAATCCGGTCATAAGAGACGCCATAACATCCACCGATCTACCTGCGCTAGCCCTATTGGTTATACAGCGGGGCCGAAAACTTTTTGAACTTTTGGACATTTGTTCATTGTTGTTATTTATTTATTTTTTTGTATCGCGTCAGCCGTTTAGCAACATCTCGTTTTTCAAATTTTCAGATAATAACAAATGAAATTAAGATTTTCCAAAATCCCTTCCACACCGACATAGAAACTATTGATCTTCAAATAGAAATTATCGATTTGCAATGCAGTGATGTATTCAAGCACAAATATCAAAATTTATCTTTACTCGAATTTTATAAGAGTCTTCCATTCGCACAATTTGATAAATTGCATAAATTTGCCCGTCGATGCTTCTCTGCTTTCGGCACGACTTACCTGTGTGAAAAAACATTCTCCTGTATTTCTTTAACCTAGCTAAATAAGGCTAGCATTTTGATACGTATATCTGGCGGGTTACGGCGGGCCGGATTAGTTTGGAGACCCCTTGATCTTAATGTGGCCTTAGGTTAGTAGCACCTTACATCTGCAAGCGCTACGTTAGCATTGATCTAATAACTGCAGTATGAGAGGTCCCAATTGAAACTTATAAACCCAGTTTCTTTTAAAATATTTAACCATAGTAAAGAAATTGTTCTTTTTAAAAGAAATGTAGGCAACGTAGTTGCTCAATTAAATTATACCAAACAAGAGTAGTAGTATTTGCATGTTCTGATAAGCACATTCTATAATCAAAATTTATTTATCAAAACCATTAGTTTCCGTTAGAAATAATCGATATACTTCAATATGTATACCCAGCGGATATAAAATTGAAAGCATTATTGCAATAGGATTTGGGTTTTCTACCACTTTACAGATAGACAAATTTCGTGCATGTTAAATTTCATTGATATTTGTTTCCGGGTTAGTTTTAAAATGTACGAATTGATTTTCCTCAGTGTGTTACTAACCACAGCTATTGGGACTATCGGTAAGAAATTATTTTTTCGAAATATAGCCTATGTAGTTAATTGTTAGGTTATTATTCAATACCCAGTGATCTTTACGAACTCGTTTTATAAATTTATGTTTCCTCTTCTTGTTCATTATTCTTTTAACATGAATAATAAACCATGAGTCTATCATGTTGGAATACTTATTTATCCACGAACCATGCAAAATCGCTGGGTCCACTTTAATAGTATGTAAATCTGGCAAAAATTATTACCCTATTTTTTCGTGATTGCACAACAAATTGTCCAATAACTTAAATCGTATTCTCTTCTGTTAAAGCAGTTCCTTCTGTAGATTGCATCTTATCTATCCTGCCTTATCCAACATTAAAATACTTCCGGCTGTATAAAGGCAGCATCCATTATGTTCTACTTCGTGGACATTTTTATCCAATCCAAGTATGCCATTGTAAAATCATAAAATATAAACATATTGTCCATGAAAAACGCTTTTAATGTTGAAATATTAAAGTTCGGCAATTGTTATAAATAATTTCGTTGACTTTAAATCAACCTGGCGTTAAATAAGACAATTTGTCAACAACCTCTCCTAAACAACGCATAACAACGATGCCGTATTACCAAAAATTTTTATAGCTGCATATTGTACTATTTCTTAAGCTAAAATAAACTTGCGTGATATTGTTGGATTCGTCTTCCGTTTCCCTTTCGAAAAACATAGAAATGTACAGGATGTTCTATTTAAAATAAGAAAATTGACGTCACTTCCGGCGATTCAGGAAATGTAATTAAACTAACGATAATGTCAAAAATTAGTTCATAAAAAATAGAAATCGATTTATTTTTTCAAAAAATGCTAGTTTCTGTAGTATGGAACATCCCCCAAACTATACAACAACAAATAAATAATTTTTCAAATTTTATAGCGGTCCTTTGGTTAGTTATAGACAATTTTAACGTTCTATAATGCTAACATTTATAAAAGGGGCTATTGGCCAAAATATGGGGAAGCAACCTCTATGCCTAAACGTAATATTTTTCGACCTCCATGGAATCGAGGCTGACATCTCCAGTTTGCTAGATGGGTGTGCTAACCACTACACCATGGGGACCTGTTAGGAATGTTTTCTTTTGAGTGTCTTGATGTTATTTATCCACAAATATAGCACAATATTACGGGGTAAATTCCAAGCAAATTTCAGAATTTCGTATTTTACGAACGGGAGCCAAAGTATACTAAGTAAATTTTGTCCACAACAACGGATTTTCTATCACTAAAAGTAAAATCAATGTGTACACAAAACATCAAAAAGATTTTCTAGAAAAGGGTCCTCCAATTATTGTCTCTCTCCCTTATTAACTTTGTTCCAAGTTATGTTCCAAGAAGCACATGGTTAACAATGTTTATGATTTAACAACGTGTTTATTGGTACTATTAAATTGATAAGTTAATCAAAATAATCATTGTAGCTTGGCATAAAAAATAAACTTGCGTTACGGCTGGCAATGATACCTATTGGTTCTTTCTAATTCTTTGCCACTAAAATTTAAAAAAACCGAGGGTTGAAATCTTATTTATAGTACTTTTAGGTTGTATTAAGTCCAGTTACCTAAAAATATTCCAAATATTTCGTGTCTTTGAGTCATTCGAGGTCCTTTAGGGCATAGGCAACTTTTCTATTTTTGGCTTAGAAATTTTATTTGTCTCTATATAATTATCTAATAGATCTGTTGACAATTCAGGATCCAATTGGAGTACATGGAAATGCATATATGTTGTAACAGCACTTATGCAGAAGCAATTTTAGGCGGACCGCCAATTTTGTTTTTTTGTTTTTTTTTTTGGAATGTCTAAGATATTAAAGAAAAAACGCAGCAAACTATTCAAGAAATCTTCATGGGTAGTTGGTTTCTTCTCAGTTACTTTCTCGATTTGTTTCTATTTTTTCCTTCCAGCAGCAGTAATTCAGTAATTGCATTGTTTCTTTGGTATTTTTTTTTCATGTCATCTTTGCAGGAAGTTGGATTCCTGTTGTATTTTCAGATTCTCCTGCTGACTGCGTTTCTTCGATATCAGAACACAAAAGATGTTCTGTGTTTTCGGTTAATGTTCCGGTCATGCCCCCATCTATATCTACCATGACAGTATCTACATCAGGAAGTGGGTACTCTGTCGGTCAAAAAGTTAAGTTGCCGATAATACTTCCGCAAAGATCGGTTGGAAGCGCCATCGCCTGTTTTTCGTTTTGTTATTTTAATGTACTCCTTGCGAAAACTGTCCAATAATCTCTGTCACTTTGTTTTCAAAGGTTGGCCCGCAAAAAAATTAAACATTTATAGCACAAATCCGAGTGTTAAAGTATATTAAAGATTATGGCACATATAATAAACCGTAGCCTTCAGATCTTTGGCATTCTCGGTAAGAAATGCACGCTAAAATAATAGATTGCGACGCTTAGTTGAATACTCGTTTAGAATACCTGTTGCAAAGCGGAAATGCTTAAACACGGAGTTACAATTGACCCAAGGCACGTAGATAGCGTAATAAGAACTGTTTGCTTATTACATAATATAATTATTGATAATTGATGAACTATCGCGGACTGCGAAAAATTCAGAATCACTGCATGTACATTTTTCCACCACGCACCCATACTACGGTCACGACTTTAACTTAGCTGTAATTCTTGACAGACTAACAGGGACATGATATGCGTGATATTTGCAGAATTAATAAAAATTATGGGAAGTAACTTTCACGTTCAAGCCAAATTTCCTAATTGCTGTGTGTTTCCGTATTATTTAAAATCTATAATTAAAAACGTTGGAATTTCTTGCGTTATCAATACTATTAAATGGCTTGTTTAAGGTTAGTTCTTTGAAAGCGGCCGTGTCAAGATTTCCTTGTTTGTTAGGACAGATTAAGGATTCGTTGTACTGTTTTATTTTCAATTAACATATTTTGTCTTCTAGTGGAGGATAACAGTATTGCCATCATCAACGGAAATCTAGCGAACATCGAAGACTTCCCTTATTTCGCCTTTCTGGCGGTCGATAATGATTTACATTGCGGTGGCGCGTTCATCGAACAAAATCTCGTCTTGACGGCTGCCCACTGTTTAAGCGGTCAAAACATCAAAGTCTACCCAGGTATATCGTCTCTGAGGGATTTAAGAAGCAAAAAGGGGTACGCGGTGAAGAGTGCCGTACCGCATCCGGAATTCTCCGGCAACTCTGCATTTGATATAGGCCTGGTTAAGCTAAAGAGAAAAATTAAGCTTGGCAAGAAAGCCCGACTTATAGAATTAGCTACTGAAGCCCCACCTGTCGACGAAGAAGCAAGCGTCATAGGGTTCGGAACTATGCAGTGCCAAGGAGTAGATGCTTGCCACGAATATGCTCAAGATTCAAATCATTTGAGATCTGCGGACATAGTTATTAATGAAGTTAAAGAAGACGGTACGATTCTGACACAGAGCCATGACAACAAGAACACTTGCTACGTAAGTTTTAGTATCTAGAAACTTTTTAAGATATTAGATGTAAACTGTGTAGATGTGTTCAGAGTGTTCGTTAAACACTGACGGCACTTGTGAGAGGGGGCAAAATTCTTCTCACAAAGAAAGCTTTCCAGATGTCAGAACCGGATGAAACTGGACAGGGCTGTAGAGTATGTTCAGATATGCTAGGAATTTTTTTAGCGGCGGAAATACACATTGTCGCTATAATTCTTGAACGATGCGATGCTTTAATGTAAGTTACAAACTTCTTAATGACCCCCTACGACTGAAATAAGGCTCGAACTGGAGTTATCTAGGTTATATATAGGGACAGAAATTACTTTAAACCTTCTTTAAACTTAAATCTTAAAACCTATATTTGAGCTACATATATCTGCGCAGAAATAGGTGCGCAGTAGCCATTGTTTCCGCGCGCGCGGGCAGACATCTTTTAATTCCACGCTCGGAGTGCTGATGGCATTTGGTGTCGTAGCCATGTATGCTGTTTCTTTCAACAGCCTTCTGGTTTGATGGTCTTCTTTTTCCAGAATCGATGCGTTATCCTAATTAATTCTGTGATTTTTTTTACAAGTGTGTTGGGCCAAGTTGGATTTATCAGTTTCCCCTAGACGAACCATTTTCTTGTACTCTTTGATTCTCACTTGTAGGGATCTGCTAGTCTCTCCTATATATGGACGTCCGCATTCACAAGGAATTTGCACAATTCTTCGTTTGTTGATTCACACTGTCCGGCTTGGTGTTTGTCAAAATCGAATATATGAATAACAAATATGGATTATTTTTATATGAAGTAATTAAACCGATAGTACTAATTAACAAGTCAAAAAAATTTAATTATTATCAAAGTTGAAGAGACGTAAATCTAATTAATTGAAAGTTTCAATAATATAATAGTAATTGTATGTTTTCTAGTTTGAATGAGTGATTGAAAAAGACATCAAGTAACAAATTAGAAAAATATTTGTATTTGCAGCAACTTATTAGTTTGTCTTTAATTTTTCAGGGCGATTCCGGCGGTCCCATAGCATACGATGGTAAAGTCGTAGGTGTGGTAAGTACCGGCGAATCGGGCGATTGCACAGGCTTCGACATCCAAGCGCCAGTGTTTACCATGTTGAACTGGATTAAAGACACCAAAGCAAAAATGTAAATTCTACATATTCGCATCCGCTTTTCACCATTGTTAATATTGAATAAATAGCATTTAACCCTTACTTGTTCATTAATTCAAGTTTCCCATAATATAATGACTACTCAATAAATATGGCCGCTATTTTGTTGATTGCTTACGTTTAAACTATGTGGTTATAACATGTTTTGCTTTCTTTCTAAGCGTTGTGATCTAGAGCCTCTCAAGGTTCCTATCTTGCACAAAGGTAAAATAAATAAATAGTAATACGTAACTACCAACAGCACCATTTGTGGACGCGTTTCGCCGTTTATGGCTCATCAACACAGCTTCGCGAGAGCTAGTAGGTCGATCGAAATGACATGTAACAAGCATTGATGAGAATATCTGAAATTCTAATCAATGAAAATTGCCGAAATTAACGCTGTATTGACCTCCACAGAGTAGAATATTTGTATTCTATTAATGCAATTATAATTGATGACTTGTCATGTCATTATCATGCATGTCATTTCGTATACGTATATACGACTACCAGAACTCGCAAAGCTGTGCCGATAAGCCATAAACGGCGAAACCCCTCCACAGATAGCGGTGAGGTAGTTACGTATTATTATTCATTTAATTAATTTCCATTGGTGAATTTCCGACTGGCCGAAACTTGCTACCCTCGCAGAGTTGTTAAATATTTAATTGTATTCTATTCTATAGAGGTCGATATAGCATTAATATTCTCATAGATACATGTTAAAGGTAAAATATACATTATTGCCAACATCTAAATTGACTAGTTTTCAAATTATTTGAAAAAAATAAAATCGATCGCTTTTTCAAGAAAAAGCAACTAAATTAACTGGTAAGCATTATTTTCTGTACTCAAGAAACTAACATAAAGAGTCAGGCTTGCCCCACTGTATATTGTACATTCCGTTTAAGTATTTTATTTGTAATTTGCATTATTGCAAGCGCATATCTATAGATTATTAAAATTATACATACTAATGAAATCTCTGCAATCATATTTGTTCAAATAGAGAATTCAGTATGTACATACACTCGGAACAAAATGTATCCGGACGGCTAGGAAAGAGAGAAAGGGACGCCCTCGGCCGTTTGATTGTGAGGACAACGCGCCGAATTGTTCTCTCTTTCTTGGATGTCCGGGTACTTTTTATTGGAAGTGTACCTATTTACAACAAGTTTAGTGTCGGTGGATATGTTGCATTTTCTGGAGTGTCTCAAGGATCCAATCTTAGTGCTTTGATATTCAACCTGCTTATCAATGATATAAACAAGAAGTAAGTAAATAAGAAGAAAATACGAAAATAAGAACATCGGAGCAGAAACATACAGCCAAATCGTAAACACATAACTCTTCGAAGAAATCGAACCCCACCATTTTCCGCGTAAAGCGACCTTATTTTATATAACTAAAGAAAGAAATGATAATAAAAATGGGGGTACGAGGTATGCAATCCTCCGCTATATATTCTTTCCGAAAAGAACTTGTATCACCCTTGAGATTATGTAATATACTTCAAACTTTGTTTTATAAGAAAATATGTCCGTCTTAAATTCAGAAATACGTATAAAAATGTAAAAAGTGCATATACACATTTTTTGAGGGAATTTTCTTCGAGGTAGTTTGGGGTGAGGGGCAGCAAAAACTTATATCGGGGTAAAACGTATTTCCCAATGATCACTTGTGCGTATATTTTACCCTTTCCCGTTCAACCACTTCTCCGCAAGAGGGTGAGAGGATTGTAGTAGGGGCGGCAAAAGAATGCCATCCGGGCTCGTTTGATAGAGCTATGGAAGGCGTATTTAGAGATATATAATCTTATTTTTTTATTCGTAATAACGGTGTAAATTGCAAAGATCGGAAAATTCAGCGATAGCTTTAACCTCATAAACGTGAGGTTCTGCCGAAACGGGAAGCGGCGTTTTATAATACTCGATGGGTCCTAAAAACCAGTCCAGTTTCATTCCGATGGATGAGTGGACACCTCAGGGTGTTCCCTTATAGGTCGATATTTATTTTTTGCATGGTTTTTTGATGGTTATTTGGATGAAAAGAATGACTGAATGATGAACATTTTTCTATACAAATTTGCATACACATTGTGTACAATGTGAATAGAAATGGCCCCAATATGGATCCCTGCGAAACACCCCGATTAATTACTTTCTAGGTGGAATAATTTCTATTAAGGCCCGTTAAATAACTTGACGTCACTGAATTGACTCCTACATAATTCAGTATAGCCAAGAGCATGTCAGATTTACTGAAATCTAGAAGTGCCAGAACCGTAACCATGTCTTTGTCCCTAGCTGTAATAATGTCACCCGTTGTATTTAACAACATGGTTGTAGAACTTTGACATCTTCGAAAACCACTCTCGGGGAAAAACGTCATTTTCTACCAAGTAAGAATTTAATTGTCCATTAGTAACTTTTTCCAATAATCTTGAACGCATCGATAAAATTCTTATCAGACATAAATCCATAAGCTCGTTTGTTTGCCGAAGAGAGCTTTTTTCCATGAAGTCAGAAATATGTTCATTATAATATAAGTTAATTACGTGCATTAAATACGGTAATATAGTGAGACAACACATTCTCAACATGGTAACATCTAGGTTATCATAACCGATAGCAGAAGTTTTAATTTCCTTAATAAATTGCATTTCGAAAAACATTCATGATACGCACGCTTCTCACTTCGAACAGCAATGTTAGTAAAGTTTCTCAAATTTTTATAGTAATTCCAGTAGCTAGGCGACCCTAAGATTTTATATTTCTCTCGTGCTTTCTGCAAGATGGGTGCCGCAATTTCTCACAATTGACCATCAACACGCACGTTGTTGTTGTTGGTGGTTACGAAATATGAATCCATCACAGCACACCAGAAAGAAAAGAACTGTCCAAGCAGTGGGCTTTTCGTAGCCAACCGGCGCCAAGAAGGTCAAAGCCCCAATAAAATCATGGCCAGAGTGTTTTGGGATGTACGCGGCATAATCCGCGTTGGTCACCTTGCAAAGGGCAAAACAATTTATGGCGAGTATTATGCCAACTTATTGGATCGTTTCTAGATACTTCTATATATTTATATCAAGTTTTATACTATTTTTGATCGGAAAAGAAATTTACTTTACCATACCATTGACTCACCCTGTACAAACGTACAAAATAATGAGTTGCAAACAATGCTTAGATCTTGATATTGTTACAAGGTTTATTAAGCTATCCTAATTGTTAGTTGCTACTTCCTTTTTTCCATCAACACATTTATCAAATTCTTGCCCCCTCCCCCTAAACAAAGGAATAAAAGGAAAAGAAATGCACTATTGTTACTTTACTTGCGGTTTGTTTTATTCCGGTGCAGTTTTAAAAAGCTCTCATTGTTATTAACAATTCAGTTGGTTCTTTACGTAAAATGTATCGATTGGTCTATTTTGGTGTTTTAGTGGCAACATCTTTCGCGGCTGTTGGTAAGAATTCATTATCACAAAACGTATTTACGTAAATATAATTTTAAATCATGGCACATTTTTTTTTTACCGTAACTACATTGAATATTTATTGCACATATTTTTCATATTTTTAAGAAAACATTCAGGTAGATAATTTTTAAAATTTATATTTATGAGTAACGTATTTAATATCGTCATTAATTCTAAATTCTTAATATAGGTTTCACATAATTTTCTCATTAGATTTTTGGAAATTTAGCAGTTTAAATAAACATTACAGGCATGTGTAACGTGTAAAAAAAATAAGTTTATTGTCGTTAAAGTGTCGGGAGTCCATTTTTCAAAAATATCTATTTTTAAATTCATGTGGCACATGGCACTGAAAAATAATACCAACTTTCTTAATTCAAAGAAAAGTTGTCACATCATATGAATAGTACTGTCATTTTAGCACATTTGTACTAAATTTAGCACTTTTGGCATCGGTGTAGATGAGTACATTTCAAAATCAATTCCAACTTACAACTTGTTAGCCCATTTCAAACATTTTTAACACTTCACTAACAGATTCTTCAAATTCGTATTTTAAACATGTTCAACATAGTTTCAAGATATGTAAATTAAAATACGATAATAACAGAACAGAAATCCAGAAACATGGTACTTTCGAGAAGTCCTTAAACATGGTATTACAAAAATTGTAAATTCTATTAAAGTTGAATTCTAATCCAAGAAACCCAGAATACATCGAATTATAGTCTCGTGTTATCCTAATAATACAAGGAAATTAAAAAAAAATCTCAAATTAAACTCCGTCAATAACCAAATAAATCCAAAAAGATCCTTTTTTTTGAATTTTAATTATAATAATAATAATCCTTAATTTTTTGAAGCTTAAAATAAAAGAAATGGTAGAGAACAGTGAAAGAAATGAGAAAGATACAAGTGAAACGCATGGTTTTCGATTGAACCGTTTAACTTCTTATGTAGAATTAGCTTCACAAATTAAAGACCAATTTTCTATGCATACAATTTCGTTCGATCCATAAAAGATATTTTTTGTTAATAAAGCCACTTCCAATATCCCTCTGGTTAGGAAATATCCAAACATGTACGAAAGTATCAATTCATAAGTTAAGTTAGCGAATACAGCACAAATTTAAACTTACAGGGACTATAGTAGAAAAGTCTTTCGGGTGATGTCGTGTAGTTAATGTTTTACTTGACGTTTCGCTAACCATGCTGTCAGCTTCTTCAGAAGATTTCTAAAGACTGCTGTTGTTGTCTCTTGCTTCTCGTTATATATCCTATTTCTGTTCCGCTTTGCTGATCCATAACAGTTCCGGTTTGCTGATCTATAACCGTTCCGTTCCGCTGAATCGCGTCTTTCGTAGTATGACGACTCCGTAGTGCTAACTTCCACGTGTTGCTGATCTTGTATCCGTCTTCGCGATTGAAGTTGTTGGTGTTCTTCATTATTTCTATCGATTCGCGTATTATCCTCGGATAGTAGTGGTTGGTCCTGGCTAATACCTTAACGTCGCTGTAGGTTATGGGGTGGTCTCCTTGTTGGTACAGGTGTTCTGCTACTGCAATTTTTCAATATGCCTAAGGCGTGCGTCTCTCTCGTGTTCTTTCACTCTGCACTGAATACTCCGTCCTGTTTGACCGATGTAGCTTTTTCCACATTGGCATTTCAGTTCGTATATGCCTTTCGCTCGTAGTTTCACACGTCCTTGTTAGGAGGAAACCTGCCGCATCCTGCAGAAAGCTAAACTACCAGCAAGGAATATCTCCAAGGAAGAGAAGAAAGCACTTGAGGATATACGCCACAATGAGAACCTAATCGTCGTACGAGCTGATAAAGGCAACGCAACAGTAGTAATGGATCGCGCAGATTACAACATAAAGTTACAAATGCTGCTGGACCCGGACCACTACAAGAAACTAAACAGGGACCCAACCACGAAGGTAGAAAAACAAACCAGAGACGCTATTAAGGAATCATCAATCCCAAAGGAAGAACAAAGAAAGCTATTACCATCAGAAAGCCGACCACCAAGACTGTACGGACTACCAAAGATACACAAACCTGGCAACCCTCTCAGACCGATCGTCAGTACATGTGGCTCACCTACCTTCGAATTAGCCAAATATGTCGCAAAACAACTAGCACAATACTCCGGGAACACCAAAAGCTTTGCAAAAGAACTCCGAACATTTCATCGAGATACTACAACAACACGAAATAACAAAGGAAGATTTATTGGTATCTTTCGACGTCGAATCACTCTTCACCAATGTACCAGTGGAAGAAACACTAGAGATCATCAGGCAACAACTAATACCAAAAGGACTACAACCGGATCTGATTAATTTGGCGAGACTCTGCCTTACTTCGACCTACTTCCTGTGGAACGGAGAATTCTACGAA
Source organism: Marronus borbonicus (assembly GCA_902655005.2). Taxonomy (NCBI): domain Eukaryota; kingdom Metazoa; phylum Arthropoda; class Insecta; order Coleoptera; family Scarabaeidae; genus Marronus; species Marronus borbonicus. Next base: position 9,177,421 of record LR737389.1, read on the forward strand.
CAAGCGAGTGGCGCTGCAATGGGATCTCTTCTGTCACCGCTGTGATCACCAACAAAAGCTTTATGGAAGCGTTCGAACAAGAAGCCATCGAATCTAGTAGGATGAAACCTAAATGCTGGTACAGATATGTAGATGACACTTTTGTCATATGGCCACACGGACCAAAAACTCTAGAGGAACGTTGTACAGATGTTTGTGGTGGAAAACATCATTAAAGAGCATACAATCTATGCCGCAGTTGGGCCCCTGCATCGCTTGGATCTAAAATTGATAGTTTCCGTTTGTGTTTGGACATCAATGTATTTTTGGAAAAGAAGATTATCAAAATTTGCTATATGAAATGGGTGACTTGTGTTGGTTGTAATTCCAATTTCAACGTGTTTATAACAAAAATTCTATTCGTATTTCTGAAGATCCGATTACTTGTGGTGCTTAGAGAAGGCTGAACTCTACAGAGTATCACATAAATATACTGTTTATGTAGTAGAATATCTTTGAATCAGGTCAGTTTTGTTTAAAATCTCTAATATTCATTTAATTTCTTATTTCGTTCTCTATTTGACTTTAATTTGCCGAAAGAATATTTTAGAGACCCTCCTGATTCTCAGGAATTTATCTAATTAATTTTGAAAAAATCATGAATTTTTAGATGTTCTTAATTTTTCCCCCTCGTAAAACGTTACAATATATTTTTGAAATACGTGTAGGTACCTCACAGCAGTGCTACCGCTGAATACAAACTTTCATTGTTAAGCTTAATCAAAAGAGAACACAAAAGAGACACAGATCATGAATAAAACAATAATAATTAACGACGATGACGATGTAAGAGAAAGAATAAAAATAACAATTTACTGTGGTGCTTCTAGGTAGTAACCACAAATAGTTATTGTTAACATTTTACATGTTTTACATCATACGCTCAAAATGACTGCCTTGTTCAGTAATGCACGGACGAAATCGTTTTACCATGTTTGAGGCCACGCAATGCAGCACGTTTACATAGATGTTGTTAAACTCCGTTGCCATGTTCATCTTCAGATCATCCGGTGCGTGCGGCCTCTTTTTGTAAACCTTTCATTTAAGGTAACCCCAAACGTAATAATCTGAAGACCTTAAATAGGGAGAACGTGGGGTCCACAATCCATTAGAGATAATTCGATCACCAGAAAACTTGCGTAAGAAATGCATTGTTTCATTAGATAAGTGACATGTGGCCCCGTCCTGTTGCAAACAACAATAGCGTTCATCGTTTTCAAGCAACGAAATAATTTGTGAAATGATCTACGCTGTTCACTGGAGTTTTAAAAAAGGGCCCACTATTCGATGATGTGATACGTTACACCACACTCCAATTTTCTGTGTGTGCAAGGGGTTTTCATGATAGACATGAAGTTTTTCGGATGGCCAAATTCAGAAACATTTATTTTGATATGCCCGACTTTTAGATCTCTGTGTATAACGGCTTCACAAATTTTAATAAAACCTACAAAAAATAATCTCGGAAATACTTGTATTGCCTCGCATAACTTTTTAAAACATTTTTGAGAAAGTAGTTTTTCTAAAGAAATAAGTCATTTAAATCAGACCAAAATAAAAACATACCAAAAATTATACTAAAGCATCTTTTTATTCAGCCTTTTTGAATATTTAGTGTAAACATGATAATCATGAAAACAATTATGGTCTATTGTGATACAATCGACAATCTTCAAGAAAATATTAAGCTGTGTCAATTTTAATGCAGACTGGATCAAAAGAGAGTAAATTGGAAAGCACAAATACAAGTCTAAATTATAACAATTTATTCAAAAAAAAAATTCAACTGTATAACAAAGTATACTTGGATAAAGAGAAACCTTTTTACTTAAACTATACCATCCACAACAGGGATGAATTTCATCAAAAGAAGGATAATAAGATGTAATAATTGTACGTACTCACCTTAAAAACATTTGAACAACCTCTGGCTAGCTTAAAGACTTTTATCAAGTTGACAAAATGCGAGATGGGTGCTGATTGTTTTAATTAAATCAATTATTTTCAAGTTTGGCAGTTCGTTTTAACGACTAGAACTAAACTCTTGTCTATTACCTAGCCTATTCTGTCATAGAAGTGTGGCCAATATTCATTTAAAGTTAACGTTTGATGTGGAATGTTCAATAACCAAATGATTTGATTGGATAAATTTTGAATAAAAACTGGTGTTTTAACTGTATTTAGTACAGAATCTACCTCGGACAAAAAAAAAGTAAAAAGCAAAACAACTTTAAGATTAGATAGGATAAGCTACACGTTCTTCTCTAGAGAAAAAAAATATGTCCTTTTGTAAATCTGGTGGTATCCGAAAATATTCTTGCAAGACATATTCTGTTCTAGTGGAGGATGAGTCGACTGCAATAATTAATGGTGAACTAGCAAACATCGAAGACTTTCCTTATTACGCGTTTATTGCCAAGGGCGGTAATTTGCATTGCGGTGGTGCTTTCATCGAAACAGATCTTGTCTTGACCGCAGCTCATTGCCTGAAAGATGCAGATATGACAATTTATTCTGGAATAACCGCCCTGAGGGATTTGAAACGTAGAAAAGCGTACGAAGTGAAAAAGGTAGCGCCCCATCCAGACTTCTTCGCTACTGGAGACTCAGCTGTTGATATTGGTTTAATTAGGTTGAAGACAAAAATTGAGCTGGGAAACAAAGCCCAACTCATAGAATTGGCTGATAAAGCGCCAGCTAAAAATGAAGAAGCGGCCGTCGTGGGTTTTGGTATTGTAAAATGTAAAGGGGTATATAGTTGTCATAACCATTATCGTGTGTCGAAACACTTAAGGTCGACAATGATCGCCATTGCCAACATTCAGGACAATGGCATCCTGATAACCAAGAGTCGTGGAAATAGAAGCACTTGTTACGTAAGTCGTTACTTACGAATAGTGAACAGTTTATAACAGTAACTAATAAACTATTAATCTACTTTTCAGGGTGATTCTGGAGGCCCTATTACATTTGATGGTAAGGTTGTTGGAGTAGTTAGTTCAGGGGAGTTTGGGGACTGCACCGGCTACGACGTCCAAGGTCCCGTATTTACAATGCTAAATTGGATCGAAGAAACCAAAAAGGATATGTAAACTATAACACTTTTCAACTTTAAAAATTTTCACTCTTTCATATGTTAAGTAATAAATGCACGTTTGAAACAAATCAGAGTATACTTTTCTTATTATGTAGGTACATTTGGTGTAATTATCAATAAAACTGTGCATAAATAAATTGGTTATTCTTTTAAAGTGTGGTGATGGTCCAACGGGACCGTATAAGCTTCTTAAACCTTATCATAAGCTCGGCGCCTTTGTGCAAAAATTTCCTGTGTACAGTGCTCCACGGCTTCGTTACTGTCACTCCTCACCCTAACTGCGAATGGTGACTCGAGAGCGTATCGGACCCCCTAAGAAAATTTGGTCCCAACGGGGTTCAAATACAGTGCCTAACACTCCAGTCAAGCGCCGGCCCTGTTACCATAGGACCGCCGATACGTTATTACGATTGGTATCTTTAATAACTGCACAGTATTTACTTTTATTACGATAATTATGTAGTTTCTAATAGCCGTGCATACAAAAAAAAATGCATTTATAAAATAAATTTTATCCGGAACAAATTTACAAAGGAGGAGCTAACTGTAACAAGAAGAATGTTTTAACTCCTTTTGGTAAATGAATGCTGCATTAATTGAATATTTATAAACTTTTCGAATATGTTAGATATAGAAAATAGAGAGTAGGCTTATTAGTCTCAAGTTGGACACAGACTGCGGATCAGATCTCTTTGGCCGAGGTATAACAACTGCACATTTCCATGGCGCAGGGAACTATGCAAATGTACACTATACTTAAGTATAAAAGGACTAGACCGTCTTATCATATTAAACGTTAAGCCATCGCAGAAGAGACGCTAGAAACAATACTAACAACCTTGACTTCATCTATTTAACGGAAACTGAAATGATTACCATGTTATTTTTTGTATGTGTATTATAAAAATCAATCAAGCCAGTATCAAGAGATGGCTTTGGAATTGATGTGATAAAGTGATTGTTAATTTGGTCTGCATCCCGCAACCCCAATGGCAAAGCGCAGTAAACTCATTATTACAAATATTCAACTTTAGCTCTTTCCAGAGACACTATAAACACTTAGTTTCGTGCAAATGACTGTAATGCTCTTTCTTTTCACGTATAATCGCTTGTTTGGTGTAGTTCTTTAGTTGCTTATAATAATCCCAATCACTAAGTGCTTTACTTTTAAAATATCTTACTTTAACCTTATTTTTTAAAGACATCATCAATTTTATTACGTATATTATCCACGGTCTAACACTAACATCTAAATGTAAGTTATAAAGATATTGCTGAAATTGGATATTACTCACAATCAGCAGCAAGCAGTACATCACAGTAAATCAATTCATGGTCGAAAACATCAACAGCACGAACACCGGCAGCTCGAACAGACGATGAATCCGATACCAATATCAAGTCTATAAAAGATTACGAGTCAGATCAGAAATAACGTATTGAAATCCCATTTCAATACCAGACATCGCCGTACCATTGAGACATCATCACCATGGGAGCAAGAGATATTTTTAATGTATTTCAAAATTTTCATGGATCTTATTTGATTTAATTCAGATAGTAAACTGAGGATCTGAATTGAAAAGCAAAAGGAAGTGAGGTAAAAAAGTTTAGACAAGAAGACTTATTTTCAAAATTGCTCGATAAAACATTAAAGTTTCAAGTTAATATGAAACTACTTCAACGAAAAACTTCAAGAACTTCGCTAACAATAAGTAAAACCATTTTGTCCTTCTAAAATTGTTATTCAGGGAACAAGACTTGAAGAAGGAAATATTTGGCTCTAAATCGGCTGCAGTTTCGAGCCAGAATATCAAGAATGGACGTCGAAGTTCATCAATTCACTCAAGAACTTCAGTGAGCAGGTACAAAATTTATTATTTGACCAAATATATAAGAATATTCAATTTAAAACCACATTTTAAGATATAAAAAATAACCTTGAATATGGTATGTTCATACAAATTGAAATAGCTATCGCTTAGAGATCGCCATATGTCATTGTTTGGCAATTGTAAACTTTGTAAAAATAAATATAATTTTGAAATCGAAAATAGAATACTGTAACTCTTGAACGCTAAAAATTGTCTGGTGATAATCATCGATCAGATTGAAACTTGGCAGATTTGTACCGCCTTTTTCCGCTTCAGCCGAGTTTTACGTTTAGGAAGTGAAAGCTACCCTTGAAATTTCGACGATTTTCAGAGTTTTGCAATTTATACCGTTATTACAAATTAAAATAAATGTCATGTACATATCTAAGTGCGAATACCCATCCACCGCCTTGCGAAATGGAGTCCAAACGAAAAAGAGCAAAATATAGGCATACATATAAGTGGTCCCTTTTATGTAATTTCTTATAAAACTAATTTGGCGAATATAAAATGTTTTGAAAGAGATATAGAGGACTGTACAAGGTGGGCCAAATTCGATACTTTTAATAGGGAACTTGTATTTCTAAAGGAATTAGACAAAAACTGGCCTAAGCTTCTGGAGCTCGATTTTAAAGGAAAATCGGTTGGTGAAATCCCTATTTTTAAATCTTAATATAAGAGATACAGAGCGTTTTCTTAAAGTGTGCAATTTTTAAAAACCCTTGTAACTTTTTTATTTGGGAAAATGCTTCATTTATATAAAAACTGTATTAGGGCCCTTTTTGACGCAGAATCCTATGCTTTAATTTTTTCTTTTGTCAAACTCCTATTTTTTGAGATATTATCAAGACTTCTGTTTTTTTTATATGGAGCACCCTATATATTTTTACACTATTGAAAAGCATATAAAATTACCTTTAGAATGATATAACACACTTGATATTTTATTTAAACAATTTTTAAATTATTTGTTTTTCTTCATTTCACATTATTTTAAGTTGGCTATGGATGGTAACTAAGCAATACACGTATTTATTTTATATTGTCTAAAAGTTCTGAAATGTCAGTTTTCATTAATATTACTGGTGTTTTCATTATCTAAGACTTCAAAAATGTATGAAAACTATGAAAAATACGACATGTTAAAGTGTTTTATAGAAGCAGGTGAAAATGAGGAAGCCGCATGTAACATTTACTATGAGCGATATCATGAAAGACAACAACCGTTCAGAGACATTTTCTCAATGTTAAGAAAAAATTTAATAAATTTTGGATCCTTTAATAAACCCTCTTACTTCCTTAAAGCTATATCAGTAATGCTATTAATGGTTTCTTTAGTTCAGTTTGTTTGAATTGTTATTTGTAAAATTTAATATTAAAACAATTTTTTTCTGCCTTGTTGAAATCTTTTATTTGCTTATTTACCACCGTCCATAGCCATCTTCATTTCACAGAAGAAAAACGAATAATTTGAAAATTGTTTAAATAAAATATCAAGTATGTGATATCGTTCTAAGGGTAATTTTATGTGGTTTTCAATAGTGTAAAAATGTATAGGGTGTTCCATATAAAAAAACACAAGTCTTGATAATACCTCAAAAAATAGGATTAAAGAAAAAGAAAAAAATAGAGCATAGCATTCTGCATCAAAAAGTATCCTAACATAGTTTTTATATAAATCAAGCATTTTCGCAAATAAAAAAATTACAAGGGTTTTTAGAAATTGCACATTTTAAGAAAACGCTCTGTATCTCTTATATTAAGGAAGATATAAAAATAGGGATTTCACCAATCGATTTCTCTTTAAAATCGAGCTCCGGAAGCCTATTTCAGTTTTTGTCTAATTCCTTTAGAAATATAAGTTTCCTATTTACAGTATCGAATTTGGCCCACCTTGTTCGTGCAATATGTATGTTTATAATTATATTTAGCATGTAAATTGTCGCCAGTATACATTCATTATATATATTGTAATGGGTCGTTGAGTCGAAGTACGTACACTCGCACTTTAATTCATTAAATACTTATTATTTTATTTCAATATGCACAAAATATCAGCGTTTGATTGAACATTTGCAGAATTCGAATTAATTTTAACTAGTGTTCGAGTTCTGGCATTTCAATAATATATGTTATATAAAAAAGACTCCGTTATCAAAAATTCAAGACTAAAATAACATACAGAATCTTCCATTTAAAAAGTGGCCTTTTAAGAAAAATATGTCATACTATCTTAACGCAATATTGCGTGCATTTCATTAGCAATTCAGCACCACATAAGCACGTATGTGTTCAGTAATTTTATGCCTTATCTAGTTAGTAAAAATCACATATGTTTAATGCGCAGTTCCCCAGAAATAACGGTTTCTGCAATTGTTGACCATCTTTAAAATCCTTAATTTAACATTTTGCCTCGGAATTTAATGGGGATTACGAAGACGCAATGGGTATATACCATGTTCCATACAAAAACATACAACTTTAGGTAGCTTTCAGTATACGCCATGCCTGCACAATAAGATCTCATAACAAGTAAAAACCTGCTTCAAGAAATCTCCATTCACGAATATAAGATAGAGCCCCGTTTTTACCAGCATAATCATTTAATTTTTTAGTAAGGTATGCTGTATGTAATCCGGAAATTTCTACTATCTACCTCTAATTTTTAAGATTTAATTCTCTGAGAGAACAACGAATTAAAATATTTTTATTAATTGATACCGTTTGATAAGGCCGTACTAAGGATATCGGCAATAATGAATTCTTATCCGTATAGTTATTAAAACAACGACAATCAAATTTTTCATCTAATCAACATTTAGTGAACGTTTATTTTCAATGAGTTATCAACATTTCTTTTCTTCCTTTTAAGATTATCGACATATTAGCCGTAAGCGAATACATTATTCAAAAATAATTTGTGGTTTCTTCCGTATTATTCGCTTATTTGTTCCAAAATGTATCAACTGGTTTAGTTCTGTGTGTTAATAACCACAGCCTTTGGAAGTGTTGGCAACGAATTACATAACTATATCAATAAAAGAAGTGTTATACGTTAATTATGTTGTAAAATACAACATTGTCCTTGCTATTTATCTCTCCTTCCGCTGCTATATTCAACTTTTTATCTTACAAAATCCCACATCTCCTAAGTATATCATGTTATTTGCAAAGAATATGTGGTTGGTAGTAATATTGTCAGATAAAATTCTGGATAAACTTAGAAAGTGATGTTTAGCACAAATGATAGCGGATCAAACATTGCAAAAAAAAAAATGGGGACTTTTTCGCCAATTTTTGTTTAGATAAAATTTTAGGTTGTGAAATATTTTGAAAAAGCTTGCTGTAGAATTTTTGTGTGCTAGATTGAAAAACCAATACGTTTACGAGTCAATTAAATTTGTTTTGGACCAAATATTTACTTTGTTGCCCCAACTATATAAAAAAAATTATTGTGTTGAATAAAACTAATTATTCAATTCAAATATTTATTGAAGTCAACAGTGGTATTTGGTTGAATGAGAAATTGACGCACAATATGTCGTTCATTCAAGTTAATAAGGATTTTGAAACTGTTTATTCTATCATGCAATTAGTCTAATTAAATAGACTCAATGCTTGTATGAACAAAATATTTAGCTGAGTTAAAAATAAAGTTTATATTATGTAAAGTTCCAACTACTTCCCACGAATAACGTCTCGCAGCGCGAGGAGTGTAAGCAGTGCAAATTACAAAACATCTATAAGCTGATAATCTTTTCTATAATTGTTATATAAATATATGTAAATGTGTGTAAGTTGTAAGAGCTTGCAACAACAACAAAGGCTAACTTCAGAGGAGTGAGTAATGGCAGCTGGAGGGTGAAGCATTTGTTGTTACATACTCCACATGTTAAGGTTGTTTAAGAAGTTGTAAAGTTCAATAGATACAGTTAAGGAGTTCTCGATTATATCTTAATTCTTAATAAAGAACCCTATCAAGACAGTAATAATAAAAAAGCAATTGAATTTCAAGATTTTCTAAATCTTGTGGGTAGTGATAATGAAATGGAGGCCATAAAGAGTTTGTTAACCAAGTGGAGTTTTGAAAACGGAATCAGTGTAACCAGTAATAAGCTTCATAAAGCTATGTAGACGCCTTACTTTTGGATATAAGTACATCATATCTAATCCTTTATTATTATTCCTTTAGTTTGTCTACAAAATACCTTTCAACAGCACCTATAAGTTCGCCTTCGTCCATAAATTGGTGTTTTTTTGAAATTTGAAAACAAAAAAAATAGTGTAGATCTGGTCTATAAAGTGTATGGTCAACTTCTATGAAGCTACATTCAGCAACGGCAGCTTTTAGAAGTCTTCATTTTGAATTAGTACATTGTCGTGGAGCAATTTGCGTCAGTTTTCCGCGCCTTCTCACTTGAATAGAATCTCTAAGGCTTGCATTAAGCTTGCATAGTACAGTTTTTACTACCCTTATTTAGAGAATCAGTCATTAAAATTTCCTGACAATCCCAAAAAAATATTTTTCCTACAGAGTACACTTCTTAAGAGAGCTGCCACTGAATTGATTCTTGCTAGGACTCGGAGTCAAAATGATGAACGCATTTGGAATGGTGAAAACGTTCGTGGAGCCCATCTTGCAGTAACTTTTGTCATTTCAAGGAATTTGTGCAGAACTCTGAAAACTGTGGTTTCCGAAACTCCCGATAAAGCTGCTAATCTAGACGGGGATCATCCTCCAGTAATTCTCGATCATGTTTAAACAATTTTGACGACTCGTAAACAGTTGACTTTGAAGGACAATCATCCCCGTACACAACCAATATTTCTTCGCGAATAATTTTTGGATATTTTCTTTGTTTCGTTAAGAATTTTATAACTACACAATATTCGAGTTTGTTATGTAATGAAAAGTTGCAATAAAATTGACAAATGTCTAGTCCGGGAATATAAAAATTACCCATGCACCAACGCACGTTATAACGGATGTATATTGTAAAGATAAATAAAGAGTAGATACGCCAACCTCTAAAATGTGGAAGTTCTTGCAGAGACAGGTAAACAAAGAAACATAATATGTAGAAAATTTTCTAACAAAAGTTACTGAAGAGCAGTTAAAGCGGACTTAAGGAAGATTTTACATTAAAGGGACTTTACATAGAGGGAAAAAAGAACTTTAACAAGAATTTTATTTACACAGACCGGAAACTTACTTGAATAAATTTCGCAAAATTTTTGTAAATAGGTAAATTGTTACAAATAAAAAGACTTGTGATTATTCTTAATTTTATATTTCTATAGATTTATTTCAACAAACGCCACGTTTTTCTTGTGTGCATGTCTTAAGTCGTAGAGGAACATAAGGCTAATAGTTGTTGTATTTGTAAGAAAGCGTTCAACCATACATAGATATAACTATCTCTAAGATCCGCAGTATGAAATCTAAACGGGGTTTTACATAGGCCTATGATAATTGTGCTTCATTATGTAATGATATATCTGAATTAAAAGCTGTTAAAATTGAGCTAAAAAATGAAGTTGCTGCTGGCTCAATTGATGTGAAGTCTACTATTGAAACCGTCATCAAGGAGATCCAGGAACGCGAGAGAAGGTAAACAAATTTCTTTTTGTACTGAGTGACTGAGCAGTAGAGTATGGCGAGGGACGTATAAAATCAGATGCTAATGTTGTTAGTAGTGTCTTATCCCACTTATCGGCCAATGGAGGTTTTACTGCCGCTCGTCTCGGCAAATTTGATATTTCCAATTCACGATCCCGTCCGATTCGGGTTACCCTAGAAAATCATTAATTAGTGCGCAATGTAATTTTCTCTGCAAAAAAATGGCAACCAATCCTGTGTTTAAAGAATATAAATAATTTCATTTGATAAAACGCCTAGGCAACAGCAACGTATTAAAAACTTGCGGACATCATTGCAGCAGAGTGTGGCCGATGGAGAGTCTTTAAGAATAAAATACATTAGAGGTACTCCTAGAATTGTCTCGATTAATTTAAACTGAATATGCCTAACAGTACTACTCTCTCAATTTACTTTCAAAATGTTCGTGGATTGGGAACTAAAGTTAACGAGTTCTATGCCTCCGTTTTGCCATCAAGCCATGATTTGATTTGTTTGGCCGAGATAGAGATAGACTCGTATTGTGTTCTTCATGCAGATCGGAAATTTAACGAAATCGACCGTTCCGTGGCGGTAGTGTCTTATTGGCATTCAGAAATCAACTTAATGTGATTGAATTGAGACTAGAACACTGATTAGTCGACTTGCCATATTTATATCTTGTTGGGTGTAAGTGTGCCACAAACGTCGTAACTATTTATATTTTTTTACATTCTCCCGAATATACCCGTAGCAGATTTCGCATTACTTGAACAATTTATACCTAATCTACATAATGTAATTGTTGTAGGTGATTTCAACTGTACTAACTTTGTATCTGATGATATAAATGACCTTAAAAAACCAAATTATTAATAATCTCCTCGACATATTAAACAACATAAAAATGTTCTAAATGCAAATGGGCGAATCTTGGACCTTACAATATCAGATCTTTCATGTTCAGTTGAACGTGATGAATTACCAGTGTGCTTATTACCCCTGCTTAGCTATCACAATTTATTGTAAATCAGGCAAGTCGACTAGTTTTTTCATGAAACCAACCAAATGCTATAACTTCAAGAAGGCCGACCTTTATTCTTTGTTTATTTCTTGGCAACATACTGATTGGAGTTTTCTGGATAATATCGCTGATATTAATCTTACGTGCGATTTGTTCTGTAGTGCGTTATATTCAATATCTGATGATCATGTTCTAGTAGTAACTAATAAGATCCGCAAGTATCCTAAATAGTTTACGCAGGAGATTATTTCTAATATTAAACGTAAATACAAATTACACAGCAACTATAGGCAATACAATAATATTGTTTCCGTACATGAATACCGAGATTTACGCACGACTATTAAGAAATAAATATCCGCAGCTTACTCTGATTACTTGCATCGTGTAGAATCCAGACTGTTCGATGATCCAAAACAATTATTATTATTATATATGATGATCTCATTCTTGACAGTCCACAGAAGTTTGTTGGCGGCTTTGTAAATTGTGCAGTGTATTTTCTTTGAGTTTATCGCTGAAGCGAGTGTTTGCTTGACAGGAATAAAATCATTTTGCCTCTACTTCACATATAATAATAATAATAACCTTTATTTTGACTACAACATGTGTACAAAATAGTGTCAGGGTAAAGAAAGAGAACGATTATATAATTACTTAAACATTAAATATTCATTTAGTGAATAGCAAGTAATGCGTAATAAATAATTTCTAACACTTTGTTTAAATAACTTAAGAGATTTGATAGACTTGATATCATTAGGTAGTTTATTAAACAATTTGGACCCTAAAAAAATTAGATTTTTTTGAAATAGAGTCGTTTTGTGAGTAGGAGGTAATTGCAACTCATAACTATGCTGTGTCAAAACTGAGAAATCTGATCGATAGCAATAGAAATACAAAGCACAATACCTCATATATGTAGCTATCATAATAGGTTAACATTCTGTGTGTTTTAAAAGTTTGCCTGCATGTTTCGCGAAAGTCAAGATCATACATAGTCCGGACTGCTCGTTTTTGCAGTATAAATATTCGCCCAACGTCCATGCACCAACACCCCAATGAATTACTCCAAAAACCATTCTAGCATGAAAGTGGGAAAAGTAGAATGATTTGAGTGTTTGAAGATTACATGTTCGTTTTAAACTGTATAAAATGTAACATACTTTTGACAGTTCTTTACATAGAGTGTGAGATATTCGTCTACTAAGACGTCCAATAGTTTTGCAGGCCGAATTAAGTGAATACTGTTCTTATTTAGGATAAAAGATTCAATGTATTATTTGAAATTATTACGAAAAAGGACATGTTGAGTTTTATCTGGATTTATTGATAAATTATTGAAGGTCAACCATTGACATAATTGGGAATATACACTATTTACTCTTTGAAACAACGATTTAAAATTGTTGGCACTGAAAGGAGAGTTATATCATCCGCATAGAGAATTATATTCCAAATATAAAGGAAGATCATTTATAAAAATTTAAAATAGAGTTGACCCTAGGATAGACCTCTGAGGCACACCTCTATCAATTGAAGGAAGCTTTGATTCATAATTGTTCAAAATTACTCTTTGTTTCCGGTTAAATAAATAACTTTCAAACCATGACAAAGCAACACCTCTTATACCGTATCTTTCCAATTGTGTTCAACACTGTCGAATGCCTTTGTCAAATCTATGAACAGGGCCAAGGAAAATACATTTGAGTCAATATCCAGCGATATCTGCCCAATAAACCCAAATAGTGCTGTATCTACAGATCTTCCAGAGAGAAAACCATGTTGGTACTTTGAAAGTAAGTTATGCTCTTTAAAAAACAAATGTATTCTCGCATTGATAACAGACATAAACAGACAACAGATGTAATTTTGAAAAAACTGGCGGTATACTAATTGGGCGGTAGTTTGGTAGATTGTTGGGATCTCCTTTTTTGTAGACTTGTATCACGTTAGCTGCTTTTAGAGTATCTGGGAAAACACCATTATTAAAAGAATAATTTACTAGGTAGGACAAGGGCGCTGCAATATATTGAGCAGAACGCTTAACTCTAGCAATAGAGTCATGTCCCATAGAATTAGAATTGTTTAGGCATATATAGCACGCAGGATATCACTTTCAACAACGGGTGTTAGAAAGAAGTTATAATCATTCTGCCTTATTGTAGTAGCATCTGCTGAATGTGTATCGTTGCACTGTTTAGTGGGGAGATTATTAAAATTAATAAAACTGTTATTGAAAGCATTGCATAACTCATATAGATCAGAAAACAAAGTTGGCACTTTGATAGCCTTTGCGCTAAAATTGCAACTTTCCCTAATTACGTCCCAAACGGCTTTAGTTTTATGTTTTTTGTTTGTTGACATACTGATGTTGATAACATACTGATCATTACACCCTTTTTTACTAAGAGCTATGGTATTTTTGTAAAACTGTTCATATTTTAAAAATTCCGATTTAAAGACAGGATATTTATTACTTATATCTTTTAAAAACAATAAATTATTTTTCATTGGAATTATATCCCGTGTTATCCAATTGTGATAATGTACACTAGTTATACACATAAAGTACACATAAAGCTAGGGTTCATGAAACAATTTGTTAAATCCTTACATAGAAGGGGAATGCTTTAAATATATTTGTAGATCGTTCCTCAAAGTAAGTTTACGAAAATTAAAGGCTGGAATTTTTTATGGATTTCAAATTCGGAAACTCACTAACGACTTGAATTTTCCAAAAGCCATGACTGATGTTGAAGCTTCTGGTTGGTGCTCTTTTCTTCTGTGCTTAAGAACTTCTTGGGTAACAATATGGCAGAACATTATAAAGAACTCGTAAGAAATGTGCTGGTTAATTTTAAGAGAATGCATAACCATTTGAACAGATTTCCGGAAAACCTCAATGAATTTGGTGAAGACCAAGGCGAGCGATTCCATCAAGACATAAAGTCAACGGAGCAAAGATATCAAGGATACACACATGTTGGCAGACTATTGTGGTTGTTTTCAAGTCCAACACAATATAAAGTCTACAGACGGCGTTTCACCTAGCATTTGTTTCTTTTACTATAGCATAAACATACTTTTTAGTTTTATGTTCATTTTATTTTGAATTGAATTTTGAATAATTATAAATAATTATTTTGTATAATTACAATTTTGCCAATTTGCACAATTTGCCTGTCTGCCAATAAATTTTTAATTTTATTTTTTTTTGTTTTTTTCTTCATACCTTTTCAAAAAAGAGCATTATCATAAAAACTAGAGCCAATATAATAAAACTGTAAATATGGAATCAACAATACTAAGTTAACCTGAAACTGCTATAATAACAGAAACAATAAAATCACTTGAAACTATACGTGTTCCGGGTTTGAACCGTGTCATGTCGTTGGTTAAACCATGCCAGAGACGAAAACCAACTGCGACTAACAGCAGTTGGTTTTCATCTCTGGCATGGTTCACATGCAGAGTTACCGTGATCAACTGCTTCCCGCTCAGCTAGTTTACCCTTTGGCGTGGTTCACACGTTGAGTTACCGTGCTAACTGTTTCCATCACTCTCCTGATGAAGCCCCATACGATTGTGGGCGAAACCTCGAGTTTTATTTTAACCAACGACATGACACGGTTCAAACTCGGAACACGTTTAGTTTCAACTGACTCTGGCCGTGGAAGCCTACGTTTTTATAATAACATCACTGTTGGCTAATGTTATACAATAATTATGTAATTTTAAAATAGTAAATCGTAAATTCTGTATGCATATCGAGAATATTAATGCACATATTATCATAAAATAATAATGTGTACTCTCGTTATTATTTTATGATAATATGTGTATTAGAAAGGGACATTTGCAATATTATAACAATAAAAGCTCTGCAAGCTTTCATTTGTCTTAATCGGATGTATGTGTCGCGCGTTCGACAAGGAAACTTCACTCAAATAAGCAGTATTTATCTTGAGATACTTTCCTCATTACAACCTTAATTGACATTTTACGACACCTTGTTTCCTTTTCATTCATTCTTTAATCGCTAATAATGGTACGGGCCTTTTGATTTCTCGATTTGCTTCTTAATCAATATCAACCGGATGTCGGTAGATATACAATCAATCACGGTATTTATACAGAATATTTGCGATTTTCGGCTACTTCGACAAGGGACGTAGAAGTGTACGATTTTCTAATTCACGCTAACAGAAAAATTCCCTTTTGAAGTTTTCCATTGAAAGTTTTAATTTAGCTATCAATTCGGCAAGGGCAAAATGTTCCGTGTACTTTGCTTCTTGGCATTAGTTGCAACAACTTTCGGGGCTGTCGGTAAGAATATATTGTTTAATAATATTTTAATTTTGCACTTAAAACATCAATTTATAATAATTCATCTGCACTTATTACACATTTTTTTTTTGTGAAATACACATTTGAGGATTGGCGTAGAAAGTGTTGTGCTAACTTTCACATTTCTGCACTAGGAGGATGATAGGTAGAGAAATAAAAGAAGCACGTCAACAATACAGTTTGCACTTTAATATTACGACCGGTTTCGTGCCCAAAAGCACATCATCAGGCCAGCTAATTTCACATAACAGAGGGAAAATTATATGTATACAGGTAAAATTTAATATACGAAGGATAAGAAAAAAATATTGTAAATATCATTAATATACATTTATTTCCATATTCTACATACTTTCATCTACTTTTTTGCATAATTTCCATTTTGTTCAAACTTTCTTCGTACCGATATCAAAGATATCTGCCGCCTGTGAAGAAGTCCAATCCATGATTGCAATTTTCACTTCGTCATCGTTAAATCGCTAACAACAAAGGAACTCCTTTAAGCGTGAAACAAGTGAAAATCACTGGGTGCAAGGTCTGGATTGTAAGGTGGATGATCCAATTATTCCTACACCCCTTTCATGTCCCAAAACACACTTGCTTATATTCTTTCGTGTTGAACGTGTCTGTTCAGTTTTCACTTTGGCTGGCGACGATATGTATCGCCATTCCATTGACTGATGCTTGGATTCAGGAGTCGTGACAGGCATCTAAGTCTCATCTCCTGTAATGATATGGTCCAAAAATTCATCTCCTTCCTGATCGTATCGAGTTAAAAACGATAAAGTTCAGTTTCTCGAAAACAATGGTGTTGAAAACTGACCTTGAAGCCTATAGAAAATGGATCGATAACTTTGAAACTGTGTATCGTCGGTCCTCTCGAATTTTGTTGTTCACATCACGAACCAAATCTTCAAAAATCAGGAGATGTCGGCCAGGGAGTGGTTCACGCACTGCGGCGATCACGCGTCATTCTCAATGTCAATGGAAAGGTACTTTCAAGTTTTGAAGCAGTAAAAGGTTTTTGTTAAATATGAAAATTATTGAATTGCACTTGAATTGAACATTTGCAAGACCACCTATTCAAAATTAATAAATGTATAAATAAAATTAAGTACGGACGAAACACAAACATTTTAAAATGGGAATTATAATAAAATCTTATGGAATACATTTTTTTTTTAAACATAACCTTTGTAAAAACTTAACAAATATATTCCATAAGGCTTTATTTATAAATAACCGGGGTTCATTTTAGAATATTTGCGTTTTGTCCGTAGCTAATTATATTTTTACATTTATTAATTTTGAATTGGTGGTCTTGCATATATTCAGTTTAACTAATAATATTGTACAATTTAACAAAAACTTTACTGCTTTAAAACTTGTGCTTTTCCATTCACTACGGGTTTGAATAATTTTACAATTCACAATTAATTAGTTTAAAAGCTTATTTTACATGAAATTATACATTTTCACATATTTATTAGTTAATCCCTGACTTACATTTGGAAATAATTGTTTAAAAAATAATTAAAAAGGAAATATATTTTTAAACTATTTAAAACTAAATTGAAAATTAACTCTTTTAAATTTTACCTCGTATGAAATTTATTTTTTAGCTGGCCTGATGCAAATTCTTGTGCTTTTGAACAGGAGAATTTGCGAGAGAAAGGACCTACTTTCTTATTTTCAACCTTGTGATGACTAACCCACGCGTACTCACCATCGATTATTTAAAATACATTATGAATGCCAAATCATTTCAATTCAAGGCTTTTTTTAAAGCTTTTTCTTCATCAAATTTGAGTAAACCCGATTTAACAAAATAAAATGCAAACATGCTTAAACTTCTAAAAAGTGTCCGCAGGCCAGTAATGTGGAAAAAATTCCTTTCGAAAACATCAAAAGAGTAACATTTTTAACATCTGGAAATAGCTTGCTATGCTCAATAACATATATTTACGTATCTATAAGATAGCTCAGTTCTCCAGGAATGAATCATTTGCGCCTCGTCGAATTTTTGCAAACCTTCGAGTTCATTTTTAGAAAAGTGCTGAAGAGTAATTACATTACTCAAAATACGAAAGACACACAACCAAATTCATATTTGAATCAAATTTACGACCACACCACATATCTGTAGGACTACAGGTCTCAGTCAGTGTGCAATAACAGCCCTGAAGATGTCCCATAAGAGTGCAGACGAAACACAAGAATGACTCGTTCTCAACCCAGAAACCAAGAGTATAGTATAATATTGATATTTTATGAGAAGTATTATGCAGTCCTATGCGACAAGACTTAATTGACCGTGTACTGTACAATGAATATGGCCATGGCCAACGGTAATTTTATTGTTTTCGTTATTAGAGCAGTTTCAGAAAAGCTTAATGTTGTTGATTCCATATTTGCTAACAGCTTGCTTCTAGTTTTTATGAGAATGCTTTTTTTTAAAAAGCATGAAGAAAAAAAATAAAATTAAAAATTTATTGGCAGATAGGCGAAAAATGCCCGAAACAAAATAAAATGAATATAAAAACAAAAAGTATGTTTCTAATAAAAAAAAAAACTTATCACTACAAATGCTAGGTGAAATGCCGTCTGTATGATTTTCTTGGATATGTTTATGAAAACAATCACATTTCAGGTTCCAACAATAGTCTGCCATCATGTGTGTATCTCACCTTGATAGCTTTGCTACATTGACTATATGTCTTGATGGAATCGCTCGCTTTGTTCTTCACTAAATTCACCGAGGTTTTCAGGAAATCTATCCAAATAGTTATGCACAAAGTGCTATTTAGTGCTCATATTAGCACCCATTTTCTTAAAATTAACCAGCATATTTCGTACGAGTTCTTCATAACGCTCTGTCTTATTGTTATCCAAGAAGTTCTTAACCACAGTAACAAAAGAATACCAAGCAGAAGTTTCATCAGTCATGGCTTTTGAGAAATTCAAGTAGTTAGTGAGCTTGCGAATTTGAGGACGATAACAAATTCCAACCTTTAATTTGTCTAAACTTACTTTGGGGAACGATGTACAAATATATTTAAAGCATTCCCCTTCTTTGCGTAAGGCTTTAGGAAATTGTTTCATGACCCCCAGCTTTATGTGACGTGGAGGCAAAATGATTTTATCCCAAAGACTCGTTCTAACTGGAATAAAATGAAAACTTAATTGTTATACATTATTTCAAAAACCAGAGCCAAGTAAATTGTTTCTAAATTCCTTGCTTCAAATGAACTATGAAATCGTATAAACGTCTTTGGCAATCGAAAAAAAAACTTGTTTTTGTTAGCCTGTCTAATTAAAGAACAGGTTCCTTAACATATAGAATAATTTTCCCAGTGTTGCCGTGCTGGTGAGTTTACATTTGGCATTGCACTGATCATACCGACGATATGATCTTCAGAAGAAATTGAAAGTATGATCTTCAAAAGGGTTCGAAAGATTAGAGTCTTTAGAAATCCGTAATAGAGTGCTGACGGTATGATACGCGGAACGTCAAAAGTAAATTCAGCAACATGGCATTTTACATTACACAATGGCCAATTAAGGTAACTTGAATGCCGAAAGCTGTTTTTTTTTCTCTTATATTCCAACGAACTTACCAAAAGAATAACTTAATTACATGTTCATCTCGGGACATAAATAAATTTTCTGCTTTGAAGATATATCAAAATAGTCCAGTTAACAAAGCGTTGTTATCCCCATATAAATTCAGATTGAAATATTGAAGGCACTTTGAACAAGTTGAAACGACATTTATCATATATTGGTAGTGATATACAGCGAATCACAGCAGTTTTGCTAAAATGCAGGCATTGAGGCATTTTGGCGTATAAAATATTGCCAATGACATATCCCTCGTACCTACACATGTTTAAGCAATTTGCAAAGTACTATTAAAATATACAGACAAAGATTAAACATAACATCGCTTAATAAAGTTCGCTATTTTCCGAAATTACAGAGACTAGACAGACTCGGTTTATTCGTCTCATGAGAATGGGTTCGTGTTGCTTACTGATTTCCCTGAGATTCGACGAAACACGAGTCTGTCTAGTCTCTGCTAATTTCGTGAACGCACGGAAAGTGGCGAACGCCACTTATCAATTACCAATTAGTTTTGCACCAAAATAGGCTGCACAAAAAACCCGTTGAATCAAAGGAAGCCTTTGACTGTATGAACATGAACGTCACATTCCCTTCCTCGTATACATTAGCATAGTTACGTACACATCATTACACGAGTTGAAATTCTTACATTAAAAGGTGAAATATTCTCTCTGCGTGTAATTAGAAGCTCAACATTTTCTTTCTATTTAGTGGAAGATGAAACCGACGCCATTATCAACGGCGAGCTAGCGAATATCGAAGATTTTCCCTATTACGCTTTCATATCCTACGAGGGTGACCTACACTGCGGAGGCGCTTTCATCGAAAGAGATCTGGTGTTAACCGCCGCCCATTGCATCACGGGTTCAACGTTCACAGTTTACCCTGGAATCACTACTATAAGGGATCTGAAACGTTCAAAAGGTTACAAGATGAAATCGGCTGTACCTAACGCGCTATACTGGCAAACCGGTAACTCGGCATACGATATAGGCTTGATCAGGTTGAAGGACAAGATCGAACTCGGAGATAAAGCTCAATTAATCGAAACGGCCAGCGAACCGCCGCCACAGCGTGAAGAAGCGACCGTCGTCGGTTTCGGAGTTGTGAAATGCACAGGAGAAGAGCGCTGCCATAAATATAGGCGATCGTCAAAACATCTGCGATCCACCGAAATTGTAATACTTGGGGTCACGCGTAACGGAATCGTTGTAACGCGAAGTCGTGGTAATAGGAGCACTTGTTACGTAAGTATTAATTGTTTTAGGACCGGTTCTACATTACCAAGAATAAATCTCCGTTAACTATTTATTTATACCTGCACGTCCCGTTTTGCCTTAGGGTTAGTTACAACAGAAAATTCAAGAAGCAAAGAAGTCGACAGTAAAAATGATGTATATCCTAAAAGCCATTGCGGTTAAAAAAAAAACAATAGAATATAGAATGATTTCTTCCACCCTTTATCCGAAGAGTAATTTAAGAAACGCTTCCGTTTAAATAAGAACACGCGCAGGCATATATCGTTACTCTAGCATTTTATTTTGTTAAATATATATTTGCTACTTCCGGTCAGGCTTATTCTTTATCAAATTAATATCAATAGCTTTGCAAAAACTGCATTAAAATTCTGTTTATTTCTGAAACATACTTTACCGATAATGCTTTGTGATTTTTCTATTAATTTCATGAAATGAAAAATTTGATGATCGAACTCTTGTACTTAATGCACGAAAAATATAAGCAACCCTATTCGCTCACACCATAACCTTAACATTTTACGCGCCACATCGTAGGATCTCCTTTTACACTTTGGATTACAGTAGCGATGCTCTCCGCTCTACTTGACGCCGCACAAACGTAGATCAGTCTGTCACTGATGCTGATAGTAAATGTTGACCTCAATGCATTGAGGGGTTTATCGAAGCAAACATGCATTTTGATGATAAATTTTAATAATTTCTGCTCGTTGTAAAATTGCATATATCTCACACCGACTGGCTACTGACAACGGCTGCGACAACCTAGTCACGACATTCCAAGTAGTGTTGCTAAGGCTTGGCGCCTTTATCCATAAACCCATTATATTGGGTAAATCATTACCTCCAAAACATAGTGTTGCAACGCATTATGCCGTATCATTACCTCCAAAACATAGTGTTGCAACGCATTATGCCGTGTCATTACCTCCAAAACATAGTGTTGTAACGCATTACCCCGTCGTGGAGGTTGTATGTTTGTTGTAATTTTGAATTAAGACCACCATATAAAAGAAAGAACCATCTAGTGCCGACAACTGAGATTATGAAGAATTCCAGATGCTTAAGTACCCAATCCATCCACCAATAATTGTACTTTTGGCGTAATGCCAAATTCAAGCCCTGGGCTCACATCTCTCTTCAAAGAAAGGTCTTGTGTGTTTTCCCTTACTCCTCCAAATTGTGGCCAAAGCTCCAAAGGGGCTAAAGTGGCAAAAGGGGTAAACACCTTAAGACGCTTTACCAGTGCAGGCGTAATATTCCATGTTAGACCCATGCAGGAGAACATAGATTAATTATGATTATTTCCTTTCCTCGTTCCTTCATCCACAAACTATAAACTGGTAATCGTTAATATATAATGTTTTAATCATTCAAAAAATCCTTGCTATTTTTCTTTGAAATTATCTTTATAATAATTGCTACGACTTAGCAGAAAAATATATTAAACTAATCAGGTGATTCTTAAAATTCGTTACGTTGGCATTTTCAATAAGTATGGTACATATACTTGCACAATTGCTAAAGAAAGGAATAAGTTTATCGTAGTAAATGTTGCAAGTTCTGCGCGACTCTTGTTTCCTATAACACCAACTTTCACAAATTGTCCACGTCACAGATTTGTAGTGGTGTTTGCTGCAGTTGGAGAAGTAATTCTACTTTATTTTGTTTTCGTCATTTTGTTTGGCAGTTATTGAAATTCTAGCCGTTTTTTTCTTAATTTCAAAAAATCTTTTTCTACGTCTCAAAACGACCAATAGTTGTAACTCTCGAAATACAATATTTTAAAACAATAAAGTCAAATATCCACGAATTGAATTGTTTTTAACTAGCTTAACTTTGCAATAGATCAGAAAATCAGTAAATTGTAAATTCGTAATTCAACCTTTATTTTGCAGGGCGATTCGGGCGGACCCATTACTTATGATGGTAAGGTTGTCGCAGTAGTTAGCTCGGGACAATACGGCGATTGTACCGGATTCGACACCCAAGGTCCGGTATTTACAATGTT
>LR737389.1:9200322-9233643 GCA_902655005.2 Marronus borbonicus
TAAGACTCTTTTAAATGTTAAATAACACGTAGCTTTCTCAGGCAGTGTGGTTCTCGAGTAATGACTTTCAAGGTCCAGTATTTACAATGTTGGACTGAATTGAAAAAACTAAAGCGGAAATGTAAATACAAAAAAAAAGTATGTTGTAATGTTCCCAAAAGTTATATTATGAATAAAGAGCACTTCTAGAACAATGTATTTTGCGTTTTATTTATATATATGTAGGTCCGTTAGAGGTACAAATCTTTTTTATTTCCATTTATTTATTATTATTTATTATTTGCTTTTGTTTTAAAGCATCTTCAAGAGTTTTATAGGAGCTGAATTAGTTAAGTGTGACGCAACCAGAACCATTATCTCATCATTTTACTAACAGTGGACACACGTTTCGATAGTTAAACTATCATCTTCAGCAATAAACTTGCACTAACAATCTAAGCGAGAACTGAATCACGTACTCGAATAGTGTAGTACTGAAACACTGAAACACTTCACTATTACCCTTACCACAAACTGACGAAAGCGAAAACTGACCTGTTTGTAGACTTTTAAAGTTATAGTAAACTGACCGCTGTTAAGAAAGAGTAACGCCTGGAATTTAAGAGTCCTATATCTGAATTCATTCAAGTGTGTCAATTTTGTAAGTTTTCACGGTTACATATCAATTTAATTGAACATTGCTGCTTATGTTGTTAACTAACTTTATATTATCCACATTACAATTCATTTCTAGCACATTCAGGGCAACACTAGGTTTGTCAAACCTTTTGAATTTGTGATAAACCAGATGCTCCTTATACCCAACTCTGAGCGATCTTTTTGCCTACCGAATATATACCTGATCACAATCTTTACTTATATTTCTGATTTATCCATGTTGTCTACTTAGTCTTTAGAATTTGCTAAAAGATTTTTGAAGTTATTATTGGATGAAGAAATAATTTTGCGATCAACTTTAGAAAAGAATTTTTGAAGACGTTTACTATTCGTTTTGATTCCTTCGTTTTTTTTCTAGCGCCCACACCTGCCCTTACCTGGCTACGTCCTTGTATCCTACTATTCCGACTGGAGACTGCATGCATGCCAAAAAACTCTTGAATTATGTAAAAGCATTTGTCCTTTAAAAATCCTGTTCATAATCTTTACGTATACTTCTGATTTATCCATGTTGTCTATTAGTCTTTAAAATTTGCTAAAATGTTTTTGAAGTTATTATTGGATGAAGAAATAATTTTGCGACCAACTTTAGAAAAGATTTTTTGATGACGTTTACTATTCGTTTTAATTCCATTGTTTTTTTCTTCTTCGTGTGTAAATTTAATATAGGGAATTTTTGAATTCTAGTGCCCACACCTCCCCTTACCTGGCAACGTCCTTGCATCCCATTATTCCGGATAGAAACTGCGTGCACGCCAAAAACCTCTTGAATTATGTAAAAGCCCACCTAAGGAAGCCTTATCTCAACTCGGCGGGAGAGATTGATAGTATCCACGCAAGTGTACGAATTCTAAAATTTGTTCATATTTGCCGCCTCACATCGAATATATTCTAGATTTTACGCTGCGTATTAAAAAAAATACACAACTTTGGTAATATATTCTACTCTACAGCCTAAAAACTATAGACTCTATACTGGAAACAGTTGAATACACTCTTTGTAAATGTGTTGCCATTAGTCAAAAACAACATTTCAGTAGGCTTTTTTTGAATTGAAGGGAAGAAGTATTCATCGAAAGCCTTCTACCATTCTAATACACATTAGGACGCAGACAGCGATTCGATTTCCTCGTGTATTTTCCTTGCATATTGTCTACATTATCGTCCGCCTCCTTCTACCTTTACGTTGATACGCACCGTTGCTGAAGGCTACTGTTATCAATGCCATGACCCGTTTTAATAATAATACAAAATTTCAGAATTTTCCAAAACATGCTTCTAGTTGTAAGACCTCAAGGTTTAAAACATCGTGAATGATCCCACATGCTTCGTACAACATTGTTATTTATATCCGATGTAAATGCAAAACTCATTGATAGTTAATAATTATGCTATATTACACAAATTTATATCAATTAATTATAATACATCAGCGGCAAGATTGTCGAAATTTTGAGTTCCCCGATCAACTCAACTAGTTCCAAGCTGCTGTCTTATCGTATCCTCGATCCAAGGTCGAACAGCCGGTATAGATACGATCAGGTTCTCTCCTGTACAATTTTGGTATTGAATCAAACTGGCAATTCCCTTCAGTTCATTATTTTGTACGACTGGTCCGCCAAAATCTCCCTGAAATACAAAGAACAGTAACTAAAAGAAAAGAATCGCTAAACTAAATTCAATATGGTGGTTGTATTATTAACTCAATTACTTAATAAAATAGTTCACACTGCAAATGTGTTTTTTTTTTAATAGTTTGTGTGAAAATGGTGAAATTAACTACAACTGGAAGGATTGGAAGTATGTGATGGTAGGGTATGGTGACAGGTAACGTTCTCAACGAAGCTTGTCGTTTATTCAACAACGTTCATTCGGAGTAAACTCCTATACTCCATTCAGCGGTTTCGAGATTGGTTGCTAAATTCAGCAAAACGGGCGATATTAAAGCTGTTCCTGAACCCGGCCTCCCTAAATCGACTACTAATAGAGACCGATGTCTATAAGATACATCTTCTACATGAGCTTAACGAAAATGATCCAGACAGGCGAATGCAATTTTGTAAAATTGTTAATTGTTAGTTGTAATTGTTCAATTTTATCAACATTTTATTTTCTGACGAAGCTACGTTTTGTCCTAACGGATTTGTAAATAGACATAGCTGTCGTTATTGGTCGACTAAAAATCCACATTATATGATGAAACATCATACACAGCATCCCAAAAAACTTAATGTGTGAGCAAGTATTGTTAAGAAACGAATCATAGGTCCATATTCCTCAGAAAACAACTTAACAGGGGACGAACCGTCCCCTGGTAAATTGTTTTCTGTTTAAACTTACTGCGTAACCACATTACACCAGACATTTTGAATGTTATCTAATAATAATTAGTCAGATATGCCTAGCCGTGACCTATGGTTTAAGCTAGGGCCCACTATACGCAATTAATATTCGACAATACTTAGATAAAATTTTTCCCGATCAGCCACCCGATTTAAATCCATTTGACCTCTTTCTGCGGAGTCGCTTAAAAACAAGAGTGAACAAGGAAAAATGCCAAAACTTAGAAGATTTATCAAACAAATTTTATCAATAAAAATTTATTCACAAGTTTACGAAGATATTAGACCAATGCGTTACTTTTGCCAAAACCTTCTAAAATTAATTTCACGTTAACATTTTACTATCGTCATGTAATCTGCCTATTTCCTACATCGTTAAAATATTTATTCCTAATTAGGGGCCCATGTGTTAAATTTCCTCTTCTATACAACTTCTTATCACGAATTATTTTTTGCCTGCACGGATAATCGTCGATCTTAATCAAACGGAAGTATTTCGGTCATATTGCATTAATTTGCGGTTTCTACCATTCCAACAAAGTACATGTACATACAAGAAACCGACTATTTTATAAATAAACGTTAGTTGCACTTGTTTATCCTACGGAATTAGAATGTTTCAGCTTACGTGTCTTTTATTATTCATTGCAGCAGCCCTTGGAGGTGTTGGTAAGGAAAACGCTTAATTTTGGATATTTGGCGATTTTTTGAAGTGTCTACAATAAGCTCACGCATAATTAGAAAATCAAGAAAATTTTGTAATTTTATTTACGGAAACTGCAAAATTTTTGGATAAAGAGCACCTTATTACAACGAAGTTCACCGCATTAATAAAAATCAGGAAGAGCAAGGGACTAACGTTACTCCCTTGAAGAACTCCTTTGTCAGGACAAAAGTAGTCAGATTGATGACTCCTATATACAACGTATTGCCTTCTATTTGCTAGATACGATGCGAAGAAATATGTAAATTTAGAAGTAAACGCGGCAGCTTCTAGTTTTGACAGAAGTATTCGATGATTCAGCTTATCGAATGCCTTAGCAAAATCCGTGTAAATAATTGGAATTTTTTCAGGCACTGATTGATTGACGTCACTTGCGTCGCTTCAAGAAGTGAGAGCAAAACAATTGAAGGCATATACGATGAATGTGCGAGATCGAACATTGAAATTGATGAAGAAGAGGTAAAAACACATTGAAAAAATTACGAAATCCGTTTACCATCCATTGCTTCTAGCGAGGTAAAGGTTGTTCCATTTTTATTTAAGAATTTCTTTTAGAAGATATAAAGAACCAAAACTTTTTGGGATCCTCTTTAACTTCATTCTGGACGTTAGATAAGTAGTTGTGGTACATCTGTAGTGAGTTATTCTTAACAGTGCTACGCAATTCCTTGTACTTATTCAAGTCAGTAATTTGTTTATATTTTTTGTATTTCAACCTATACATAGCTTGCGTAAACCAAATAGGAAACGAACTGTTAGTTTTGAAACGCTTTACAGGAATATATTCATAAGAAAGTTCATAAAGTTCAGAACAGAAGGCTTCGCAAGCAAGATTAATATTCCAATCGGTTTCATGTAACGCACCTTGCAAGCGCACGTAATTGAATAATTTACAGTTATATAGCTTATTATTGGATTATGAACGTAAGCAGTATGACGAGTATGGTTGGATGTATATGTAAGCTGAAGAGGGTGGTAGGAGCTTCACCAACGGCATGCTACACGCATCCAATGTTAAATTGGTTATATTCGTAATGACTAGATCAAAAAATATTTGAGTTGATGTTGGGGCTATTTCCTCCGTTTGTTGGATTTTTATAATCCGACGTTTCGGCAGACATTCTTCTGCCGGCTTCAGGGTAGCCCTAATGAGGGCTGTTTCTTGCCAAACTCATAGTTTTTACGTAACTGAAGTGAGGCTCGAACCAGAGTTATCTAGGAGAGTTATCTAGGTTGTAATAACTCGCGTTTGACCACCAAGCTATTGATGGTCAAACGTGTCCTCAGGGCTACCCTAAAGACGGCAGAAGAATGTCTGCCGAAACGTAGAATTCTAAAAATCCAACAAACGGAGGAAATAGCCTTAACATCAACTCAAATATTAATAAACCTTCGTCAACAATTTCACGATATGAGTTAGATTAAACAATCTACAATTTAAAACAGAATTGGCCTGATCCAGGTGACGAAAGCCGATATATATATACATATATAAGTTAAGGAGTTGTCCAAAATACTTTTTAACTGTTCCTATAGTTTTGGAGATATTAACGCAAATGGAAGAATGGAAGAATTGTATTGGCTCCCAAAAAAATTAATATTGTTCTTATGCTAAATTGATGAATAAACCCACAACTTTTATTTAAATCAACACTTGCTGGTGTTCCTTTCTAAGCTCACATCCTGGTATACAATAAAATCTCCCATTATAAATGAAATCTTAATACTTACAAAACAGCTGCTAACTCCATAACCACTGGCAAACATGGTATTGTTTTCGTAACTTCTCACGTCGAAATCACCCCAACGAAGATAGTACGATGCCACTCCCCGACATCTAGCACCAGGATCGCCAACAGTATTGTTGCAGTACGCATAACCAAACCCGCACATTCCGACCCTGGAACCGATTGCAACCGGAGTCGAAGATAGACCAATTTGTTGCACGTTAGCGTTCATCCCTACCGGCACATCCAAAAACATCAGAGCAACATCGAAATTGGCGCTCCCATACCGATACTGTGGATGTTTGATCGTTAATCTATTGTCTACGGGGAATAGAATATAGGTGTCGGATATGGAATTTACGCCGACGAATATCTCTATATCGGTGTCGCTGTATCCGTCCACCACGCTAGCGGCAGTTAGAACAACGTTGTTTCTAATGATGACGCCTCCACTATGGACGCCTCCGTAATAAAGCATTGCGTAATAGGGACATTGACGAGCGTAGATTGGTAGACCATTAATGATCCTTTTTTTATGGTGTACACGCACATGGGTCGCTGAAATGATTAAAAGGTAAAGTGGGATATTTGCATGCTAATAACTAAGATGTACCATCTTTTTCAAATTAAATGTGAATCGATGCTCGGTAATTATTTATTAAACTATTTACGAAACGAAATGTACATACGGGCGAAGTAAGAAAAAGCTTCGTTAAGACAATGGGGTAGAAACTTAAATGGAGATAGTTGTATTAAAGTTGCAATACAAAGACAAAACACAATTACTTGGGGAAAAACTCTATAGATGACAGCACAACACAAAATTTAGTAAAATTGGAACGGCGTATTTTCATGACTAATTATTATATAGTAATATAATAATTAGTCCGGGACGGCCGTTTCGAGGACACGAATGGTCCTCATCATCAACCAGTGACCGAATGATGTTAGAAAAAATTTGTTCTAAAACTAAACATGCGTGTACTATCCCTACTTCCTAGAATAAATATTCTTTACAAGTGCCTATTTCTACCTCCTGCGCGCCTTGAAGCTACGGCGTGCGAAAAAATAACATGCATGTACTATCCCTTCTTCCGAGAAGAAATATTGTTTTACAAGTCCCTATTTTACCCTCTACGCGTCTTAGAACTACGACATGCGAAACACACGGCCAGATAAACGGGAAGATCTCTTTTATAACCCAAAATATAAACAAGTGCCAGCCTATTGCAAAACGCCAAAAAGGACAGAATACGACAACGGTCCGTTTTCTCTGTTCATCAGATTTTTATTACTTCTTATGTAAACCGTCTCGTACGCATCTAATTTTCGCGGCGATGTTACGTTTTTAATCAATTTTAAGTTTTCTAATTTAATACTATGCCCGGTTTCATTTATATGTTGTGCTACATTCGACGCGTCCAATCTGCCGTAGCGATAATTTCTTATGTTCTTTGAATCTAGTTTCTATCGCTCTTTTCGTTTGACCAATACAGGCTTTATTACAGTGACTACATTCAATTTTATAAATACCCGACCTTTCTCCCATTTTCGGTTTATCTTTAGGATTACCGAGAAGATTTTTAAGTGTGTTGCGCGAACCGAAGCATACGTGCATATCTTGACTCTTCAAAACATTACTCACGCCTTTCGATATGCTGTGAAAGGGGAGTTTCACAAATTTCTTACTATTAGTTTCTACCGGGGTTCAGGTCGTGGAATTACTTACGTAAAGCCTATGTTGGACTTTCTTAAGCAAGCGATCGACTTCTACAGAAGAGTAACCGTTATAAATACCTACGTTTTTTATGAATTTAAGTTCTCTGTTAAATCTACTTCTACTTAGAGGGAATTTAACTAATCTATTAATTAAGAAGCTAATCGCGGCCATTTTGTGTTGTCCACAGTGGTTAAAGTAGTTCATAATGTACCTATTAGTGCTGGTTTCCTTTCTATAGATGTCAATTTCCAGTTTATTATTGTTTTTAATCACTAAACTATCTAGGAACGGAAGTTGATTGTTCACTTCTTCTTCTACTGTGAATTTAATGGTTTCAAATTTTGAGTTGAGGGTCGCGAGAAAATCCTTAATATTACTTTCCTTAGTATCAAAAACCGCGAAAATATCATCCACGTACCTATGCCAAATTCTAGAAAAATATGTGGCATCCGCTCTCATACATGTCTCAAATTTGCTCATGAACAAGTTGGCTATGAAGGGGGACAGGGGGTTGCCCATTGCTGTACCTTCTAATTGTTCGTAGTACTTGCCCTCAACTTGAAAACAATTTTGCTCTCTTACGTCTTCTCCTCCTTCTCCTTCTCCTAAAGCTCAATAATATTAGCTTTAGGAACTCAACTAAATACTCTATAGTTTTAGGGATCGGTACACTAGGGAAGAGTGAACAAACGTCGAACGATACTAAAATTTCCCCATCTTCTAATTTGATATTGTTTACTTTATTTACAAAATCTAATGAATTTTCTACTTCGAGGCTGTCTATTTTGATGAGTAAATTTTTGTATTCATTTACTAGCCATTTGGACAGTTTGTACGTGGGTGAGTCTATGCCTGAAACAATTGGTCTCATAGATTTACTCGGTTTATGGATTTTCGGTAGGCAGTACATTTTTGGTACTGTTGGGTTTGAAATTGACAGTTTAAACTTAAGGTTCGCGTTGTTCATTATTTCATGAGTAATTACGTAAGCAGTTGGCAGCAGTGAGTAATGATCACGCGATCCGGTCTCTTTACTTAGTTCATCTATTTATTAAAACTTTTCATCTTTCAACTTCTTGAGTTATGTATTTATAAGTGTACCAAGTTATAGTTTTGTTGTAATAGTAGTAGTTTTAAGTTAGAACAACGGTCGTGAAAGCCTACACTCAACTATTAGAACAACGTATATTTTCTATTAATAAGGACTTTGGTACTTTGGAAGTATTTTTATATTTATTTACCATATGTATTTGTTAATAATTTTTTTTTCTGCTAGTTTATTTTAAGGCGGGATACTTGTATTAGGTGATGCTTAGGCGTTCTTGCTCGGTGAACGGTTGCAAAGACAAAACGTCTTCACGGCATTCCTTCCCACATTCTCTTAAGTATCCTCATTTATTTGAGATATGGTTAAAAGCATGCAACAATGAAGAACTTCTTCAGTTAACTCCTGAGGAAGTATATAAACGAAAGAAGATTTGCCACAAGCATTTTACTCCAACAGATATTACTACCAATATGTATTTAAAAAAAGACGCCGTTCCTACATTAATGCTATCCAAAGAAGGTAATGTTTGCACTATATATTTCTTAAAAACAATAAATGACATGTCAAATTTATTGTAGCGTCACAAATAATTTCAAATATAGGATTTTCCTGTTTGAACTATGACCGGAGCCACCGACAGGCTAAAAAAGACTCTAGGGGAAAAAAACATCACCACACGATTCAACACGGTGACCAAAATCGACCAGCTCTTCCCTCCTAACAAGGACGTGTTACCGAAACTACGAGCAAAAGGCATATACGAACTGAAATGCCAATGTGGAAAAAGCTACATCGGTCAAACAGGACGGAGTATTCAGTGCAGAGTGAAAGAACACGAGAGAGACGCACGCCTTAGGCATATTGAAAAATCTGCAGTAGCAGAACACCTCCACCAACAAGAAGACCACCGCATAACCTACAGCGACGTTAAGGTATTAGCCAGGAATCGATAGAAATAATGAAGAACACCAACAACCTCAACCGCGAAGACGGATACAAGATCAGCAACACGTGGAAGTTAGCACTACGGAGTCGTCATACAACGAAAGACGCGATTCAGCGGAACAGAACGATTATGGATCAGCAAAGCCGAACAGAAATGGGGTATATCACGAGGATAAAGAGACAACAACACCAGTTTTTAGAAATCTTCTGTAGAAGCTGACAGCATGGTCAGCGAAACGTCAAGTAACAAATATTAACTACGCGACATCACCCGAAAGACATTTCTACTATGGATCACGGTCGTGAAAGCCTGCACTCAACTATTCCCTGCTATCCCCAATAATTGGAGCAAAACTGCATAGATGGCACAGAAACTAACGAACATTAGAAGGTACAGAAGATTCCTCTCTATACTATGTTCTCTATGGTTAAGACGAGAATAGTACCCACCATATCTCAACCCCTTCCACACTTATCTATATATATTAAATTACAATAGAAAAAGGCTAATACTAGCAGAATAAGCTAGAATTAAGGAAGGTAAAAATATCATTAATTAAAGGAATGAATGTGTTACTATAAATGGGAAACAAAACCACCGAAAAGAAAAAATAAAAATAGGTTACTTCTTAAGTAAACGAATATTAGGCTGATTCAAGTGTTTATAATAAGCTACACATATTCTAACAGTCCACAAATAGCTCTCCCGGGGATAATGAATACTATTAAGTTAATATAATAATTTAGAAAGCATTTTTTGAGAGTGATTTTTCTTTATAGAAAATTGAGTCAATAAGCTTAACACACCAAACGAATCCGCCAAATCGTAAAATATCTTCTTAATAAAACCTGTCCACTTACAATATACTCCGGCAAGAAGAAATAATATTAACAATACCGGCGACATCTTAAAATACACAGACACTAACTATTCTGGACAAACAATTTCTTCTTTTTACATGCTATCGTTTTATAAGCATTTTTGCACACGTGTTATTCCTAGTAAATGTGAGGTATGTTTAAAGTTTAAAGTCGTAACCACTTTGTACCAAGATAACTAGCATACCAAATTTATAGGTATCCAATGAATTGCGGCGACCTGTATGGTTTAAATTGCCGAGGAGGAATGCAATTCATTCCATTCGAGCTCGAAAATGATTGATAAACATGTAAACACAATTTTGTAAAACAATAAATTTCTAATGAATTGAGGTGGGATGAGGTACTAGAGAAGCTAACGGTTTTAGAGAAAACAGGCCAATTTCTATCTTTTATTGACTAATTTTTGGTCGTGACTACATCGATATGAAGCAAGTGCATTAACTATGTCGTAGATTAGTGAATTCACTAATCTACGACATAATTCATCGAAATCAGGAACCTTTCTATGCGGTTGTCAGTGAAGACAGTGTCCGATTTGTCGTCGGGCCATAAACCAATTTTCGTGTCGATGACGGTGAATTATGCTCCGCTCTATGACAGGGTGAACTGGGAAGAGTACATTAAGAGTGCTCAAGGCTACTGATTTCCATTCTGACGCCGAATTAGACAGGGCGGCTGAGATGTTAACGATCGTGGTTACTGATCCAATGAAGGCAGCAATAACATCTTATTCTTAAGCCGGAGAAAGGTGGTAAGCTATTATCATTTAAGTCGATCAGTGGCAAAACCATCTAATTAAAGGAACATAAAATATTCAGGAAATGCGAAAACTGTTTTTGTATTTGTAATAGTGATTTACTGATTTTGATGTTGTCTTCATTATTAAAATTCATATGTGTTGTGATCAAGTTCGATCGCTACAAAAGTCGTTATATTAAACACAACACAAACTTAACACGCCTCAAATCAGAATCATATTGGCTCAGATTAATTTCGTTCTGTACACAGCCGCACCCTGTTAGATTTCATCATTCCGCCAATATTGAGACGATAAACACACATTTTAGGAAGAGGAAGCAACTAGATAAAAGTAGAAGCGAAAATGATAGGAGCGTAGAAGAGAAATCGAAGCAGAATGTTGGCGCTTACATAACTGTACCTATCCGTACCTATTGCTGTTTTAAGTGCATCGGGTAGATTTTCTCTATCATTTGATTCCAGTGTACAGAATCAAACGTATTTCGATAATGATGTGGGTCATTGGCTTGGACATTCGTTTAGTATGACCTCATCTCAAAATATGGAAGTT
This sequence comes from Marronus borbonicus, assembly GCA_902655005.2. NCBI lineage: Eukaryota > Metazoa > Arthropoda > Insecta > Coleoptera > Scarabaeidae > Marronus > Marronus borbonicus. The sequence goes on from LR737389.1 coordinate 9,211,677, forward strand.
TTAAAGAACTGTTGGTCACCAGCTCGAAGTTATGACCTTGCTAAGAATTAAAAGATAAATTCAAATACAGCTGGCTAACGAATTATGCTCCTTGGCTGGCTTGGCCTTCCAAGAAATTGTTCCAGCAACTAACGTATAGTGTTTATAAAGATATGTATAAATTCGCAAAATCTCACACATCATCTCAGTGACACAAACTGGCGACCACAGCTACAAAATGTTTTTGTTGATAATATACCCGTTGACGTACAGCTGATTTCTGTCCACCAGCAAGAAAATTGTTGCATCGATAATTTTGACTGTGATGTTTTGCGGTACATATGACCCACATTTTGACGGAAACATAATCATGAAGGTGTTTTTGAAGACTTGATCAAGCTCAAAATTGACCCTAGTGACGGCGTTTTAAGAAAACACATAGAAAAGGACGCAGAAATTGCCGCTTACATCTCACCACAGATTCAAAATTAAGCAATCGGGCTATATAGCGACGTAGTGAGGCTGACGTAAAGAAAGAATGTGGTTACAGTATCCTGGCAGACGAGAGCAGTGACACATCAGGGAAAGAGCAACTTTCCATTTTGGCTAGATTTTTTTACGAAGAAAATATGAAAGTTGGTGAAGAATTCCTAGATTTTGTAGAGTTGATTGACATGGATGCAAAATCTGTAGCATCTGCAATTAACAACTTTGTGGAAAAAGTAGGTCTTGATCCAGAAAACTGCGTCGGACAAGGGTACGATGGGTATTTCACTATGATAGAAAAGGATGGTGGTGCCCAGAAAATTCTTCGGAAAACGTATACTGGAAATATGGCCTCCACAATAAAAGAAATAATTGACTCTTCGTCGAAAGTGCATACCGAATATTTCAAACCTGTTGATCTCAAAAATATTAAAGTATCGCCACATTCAAGAAACATTATGTGCAAATCATTATGCCGCTTAGAAAACTATCAACAGAGGGTAACAATGCAACGAGAAAGGCTGCTTTTCGAGTGCATTGGGCTGCTACAAAATCAGAATTCATGGTTGGTATTTGTCTCATAACACAATATTCGGCACTCCTGCAATCGACTCCTTGGAAATGCCCTTCAGTCGAACAGTGTGGAAAACACAGTGAAACAGAGGTTTAAACAATCGCCGAGCATCTTGTAACAGATTTCAATATCCCGCGAGTCATAAATCGGTAGAAACATCACATTCACCAGCACAAACTCCTAGCGAGTTTTGGTGGAGATCGCTAATTGTTTCATTGATACTGTCCCTGGAACAGCGTTTTCCTCAGGAAAACTTAGCCGCATTCTCATTGCTTACTCTCTCATAACGCTTGATATAACGTATGGAGATTAAAATAAAATTACAAGTTCTTGTAGTTATTGCAATTTGAGTGATTTCCTCGGCGAAGCTGAACTTTGATACAACCAGTAGGAAGGAGAAAATTTGCCAAATGCCGAACTGAAGGAAATAGAACTAGTTAAAGAAATCCAATTGTTCTACCCACTTATCTCATTTGCACAGCCCTGCACAGGGTGCAGTATCGAAAGATCCTTCAGCACCTTATACAGGGTTACGAGCAACAATGACAGAAAATCGGCTTGTCGGTCTTCGTACGATGAGTGTGCATAGAAAGAGGATTCTAGAAGTTAAAAATAAATTTTAGAAAGATGTTTTCTCAAGATTTAGCCAGAACTCTCGTAAACTAGCGGTGAAATAAGATCTAGATTCGTCCGAGTAGTATCGCAACTAATTACTTTTAGCGTTTTCAAATGTTCAAATAAAACAATTTTTTAACCAATACATGATCTTATCTTTGGCTAACCCTCTTCTGGAAAAAATCCTGGCTCCCGCCCTGGGTACAGAGTTATATTTTTGCTCACGGTAGTTATTAAGAAAAAAATCGCTTTCAATTAAATATTCACAATTGGATCTTAAATTCTGAACACTCCGTATATACTAAATATAATAATAAACATTTTGGAATCTAAAAAAGCAATAAAAAGTATATCATTCCATGTGAGATATCAAAATTGGTTATGACTTCTGGTATAACCGGAAATAATTCGAGCCTGCTACAAATTTTCAGGACCAGGCTAGGATGCTAACTGCGAACATTTCAAATGAACGAATTGAATGGAAAACTGTGCACAGTTCAATAATTGTTTGTTTTATCTTGAAGGTGATTCTTTGTAATCAACAAAATAAAAACGCATTTATACACATTCCTTTATTAAAAACACTACTTCGATCAAATTAAATACACGTTAAACTTTCCTAAATTTACTAAATTGGACGACATCGAGATTCTTCTAATCACTACTTATTAGCTACCACAATAATTTACGTAAATACGAAAAGAAGATCGAGATTAGTTGTTACAACTTAAATACCTGATTTTTGGCCCGTTTTAATATAACTTAGATAGTGCTAATCAGTCTTATAGCAACTAAACTCGATTTTGCTACTGAATCCGAATGGGAAATACATTTTACACTATACTCTCTAAAGTACTTTTTATCCAATCGAGGTAATCCAATACACTGGTGGCGTCGAAATCGAAAACGAAAGGTGACACGATATCGCAATTCCTTGAGATTCCTATGAGCTTATTGTTTGCCACCACTGGACTTCCGGAATCGCCCTAGATAGTAAACAATGCAGATTATATAGTAATATAATAACCTTTCTTGTTGTTATTATGCATTTTACAAAGGAAAAAAAAATTGAATAAATGTAAAAGATTTTCTTTTCAATCAATTGTCTGTTAACTATGAGGTCACCCGGTCTTTTATTATATACGTTTTATGGACTATAAAGTCCTCTTTGTGGTAAAATAAAAATATCGTGGGGATACATAACAATTGTTTGGAGAAAATGCCATTTGAAACCTAGAACTGAGGTACATACGTCAACTTGATTGTAAAACGACAATCAATAATTTAGAATTAAATTAAAACATTCGATAAACAACAGGAAATAAATGTGCACTTGTTGACATTTTAAAGTGTGCATATTATGTTAATTATTATCAATCTGTGTAAGAATTATCCAGCATTAAGAATGGAAATTTTAAATGAAAGTGAAAGTTCTTATGGTGTTGAGTTATGGAAATACGGCAAGAAGTTTGCGATTTCACGTTCTGCGGTTTGGAAAACCTTAAACCGATTCGAACAAATGGGTACGGTAAAACGTATCCCGAAGCGCGGCAAATCGCGCTCAGCAACAAATGATGACAAACGACTAGATGTATTACTAGCAGAATTAGATCTTCAGATCAGAATTAGAACAGGATTAGAAAATCCATATTTATCAATAAGACAGTTAGCACTTGATCGAAATATTCTCAGTCGTCTGTGATGAAAGGAAAAATTGAAACCCTACAAGATGGTAATTTTGATAATAAACTCCAGTTTTGTGATGGTGTTAGAAATTTGCAATAACAATCGAAAATTTGTAAATATTATTATTGGAACACAGAATATTCCTAAAAACAATAACAAAAAGAAATAATGCTAAAATAGCTTCCTCGTTGTATTGATGGAAGGTGGGCGAAATTCGATACTTTTAATAGGGAACCTATATTTCTAAAGGAATTACACAAAAACTGACCTAAGCTTCTGGAGCTCGATTTTAAAGAGAAATCGATCGGTGAAATCCCTATTTTTATATCTTCCTTAATATAAGAGATTATATATATATATAAGATTCTCTTAAAATGTGCAATTTTTAAAAACCCTTGTAACTTTTTTATTTGTGAAATTGCTTGATTTATATATTTACAGTTTCCTCTAAAACAGCAATTTCCTCTAATTCTTTATCTCTATTTTGAGTCACATAATTTTTAGGTCTCGGCTTTTGAAAGGATCCAAAATTTATTAAATTTTTCTTTAACCTCGTGAAAATGAAGGAAGCTATTTTAGCATAATTTTTTGGGGGTAATATTATTATTTGTAATTACTTATCTAAAAAAATACGTCCCACTATTTTATAACCAAATTGCTATATCTTGGCTTAGGTTTTAAACGGCATTTCTCTCTCATCTCGAAACAAATGTATAATATTTTTATTTTAATATAAAGAGGATGTTACCAAACAATTGAAGAAAATTGATAGGTTCGTATCAAAAAAGAAAACGAGTAACAACATAGCTAACAAACAGTTGAACTAAAATCAAATCTTTTACGTAACTGATGTCGATAAGAATTTCCTGCACAATCATTATTTAACATTTTTCTAACAAACTGTCGTCCATTTAATTCGGATAAGAATTGCGAAAGTTGTCGCTGTTTAAGTTTTACATGATTCAGCAATTCCTACACACAATACACAGAAAAATTTTTGGACAGCAACTCCTTTATTTTTACAATAAGAATAATTTACAGTGAAGTTGCTGTCCTAAAAATGTTGTCCGTGTAGGATAAAATGTAACCAGGGTGGTGGATAGTCTACTAATCTTATTAATAATGGATTTGAGGTTACTAATTCTGGACAATTTATCAAATCTTTTGCGCCCTCTTCTCATTGAGTTTCTCTTAATCACTTTTGTTATAACCATTTTTTCCCACTATTCTAGATATCATAACTTTCAAAATATTGCCACCCTTAAAATAAAGTTGTATGTCACTTCTCCTAATGTTTGAAGTCAAACATTAAAAATAATAGCTACAAGTTTTTCAATCTATCTCTCTCTTGAATTTTTGTAAAAGAATAATAAACTATCCGCTTGATTTACTTATTATTTACTACTTTAATTATTTTTATCTGCATCAAAAAGCGCCCTAATATAGTTTTTATATAAATCAAGCATTTTCACAAATAAAAAAGTTACAAGGGTTTTTAAAAATTGCAGATTTTAAGAAAACGCTCCTGTATCTCTTATATTAAGGAAGATATAAAAATAGAGATTTCACCAATCGATTTCTCTATAAAATCGAGCTCCAGAAGCTTAGGTCAGTTTTGGTCTAATTCCTTTAGAAATATAAGTTCCCTATTAAAAGTATCGAATTGGCCCACCTTGTACAGGACTTTGTGTGTTTGATGTTTGTGATTCCTTCATATGCTCTGTATTTGATTTGTTTTCGTGCACAGCATGTTCTCTTGTTTTTATGCTGTCCACTGAAAATAATAATATTAATTATTATTGTTATTTTCTATTTGTTGGGTTTATTTTTTACCTTAGTCAAATTATTGTTTGTTTGTGTTCATTTAATTTTTACAATAAACTTATATGTGGAACACTGACTGAATCGTATATCTAAATCTGTAAAAATATGCTGGATACTTTAAATAACGTAGTTCCGCTCAAATCAGAAGTGACATTAACAAAAATAAATCAAATGTTCGAGCATTTTTGTGAAAAAAAGATTACTAGAATTTTATGGGTTTATTCCTTTCACCGTAAACGTAGTGTATGTGTACTTACATAATTCCCTGTAACATCGGTAGATGGTGAATAAATCAATTTATTCTCCCTTTTCTTTATAGTTAACGTGCCTGATTGTAATTCAGTGGCGTACCAACCATTACAAGCGTCAACTTCTGGCAAACTAAAATTACAATTCATCGAACCCCAACCGCTCACCGTAGCGTTGACCGGTATCTCATAATCTTCCTCTACCAAATCGATCTTGTTTATCGTTCTGTTGAAGGACAGATTCTCCTCCAGTACAATCAATGCTATATCATCCGGAGTAGCTTCGCCGGTGTAATTGTACAATTCGTGAATTTTCACATCTTTAACTCTAATTCCTTTGAGATTTGGCATGTCTTCTTTGTTGTACATCCCTGCGTAAATGAGTGTGTCATTTGGTAAGTAGGAACAACAGCAATGTGCCGCCGTCAGGATGACATCTTCTCGTATGATGGAACCTCCGCAAATTGGAAAATTGTCTACGACCAACGCTACCTGATATGGAATCTTTTCTATGGGTGTTGGGGTACCTTTAACTACCCGTTTCACACGGTCATGTGAAGGTAACGCTAAAAAAATTGTAGTGTTAGATATTTCAAGATAAAATTAAAAAGCTGGTGAATTATTTCCAAATGAACATATAAAATTAAACTTCTTGAATGTCACATGAACTAAAGAAGTGATTCTTACAGAATTTTGCTACCAGAACATAAAGTTTTTGAACACGCTTTCGAAGTATTAGAAATTTTAATTTTTTAAGCAACAATATAGGTAAATATAACATAAAACATGTTTTTATTCGACTTTCGCCTGTATTTCATTTATGGCTCGTCTCTTCTAACGCTCCAGCAGTAGTCCTTAAGCATACTTTCGTTCCAGTTTCCCAAGTGATGCCATTTAATTTGGCTGCTGGCTGTGTTTAAGAGTTCTCATCATTTTTGTCGCTCGCATCACCAAAATTGTCCAAAACAAGATCCGGATACGAATGGAGGTAATGAATTTTCCAGGACATATTGGCTCCCAAATCTTTGTGATCTTTCTTATTCACGAGGAAGTTTGTTACCACAGTTTTGAAGAACTGCCAAGCTGCCTCTCATTCATCAAAAGTGTTGTCCAAATGGGACATCTTTCATTAATTCCCTTATTTTGGGCCTCACAAACATTTCCTCTTTTATTTTAGCTTCGCATATTCGAGAAAATTTGTTTTTTTTAAGAAATAAAGCCTACAACTTCCTCGCCTTGCCAAAATTTGTCATCAATTCCAATTTGTCGTGAAGAGGTGGCAGCTGAATATTTTCGGAATTATCGAGTAGCTCACAAGCGACTAGGAGAAGGTTACTTCTTTCTTCTAGGCCATTGCTTCTTAACGGTGATTCTTTCTGTCCTTTTACTATCCCATTCACACAAAAACGGCAAAACTTCGTGTACTGCAAAACCAGTAGTAAGACTACATTTTTAAAACCCGCACAAATTCGAGACTCCTTCATGTCGATGACATATGAGTAGATGGATTTTCATTTCCATGTAACGCCATTAGAGGTCTTCACCAATTAGAACTGAATAATGTATTTTTTTCTATTTCAAGCACCAAAATGTTTTCTGTGCGTTCATTACACTCTGCATCAAGGTGACACTATTGAAAAACAGTTACGGTTAAGTCATGAATTAAAGGTCCAGTAAATTTATTTGCAGATATTAAAATATCCTAAATATTCATTGTTTTGAAAAATGTGACAAATTACAAAAAAAAAAATGCCGAGAGAATGTTCTGGAACGCCTTTAAAATAATTTTGTTCAACGTCGAGTATTTTAAGTCTGTCAAAATCGGAGGAATTACCATACTACAAGGAGGGTGTGCTCAAATCAGTGGAGTACAAGTTATTACAGACATCACTTCGTCCCGAAATACGGTTTCATTAAGTTTTGGGACGTATGACCAATGTAGCCACTTCTTTCGATTTCTCCAAATAGTTCAAACTGTCTTTGAGTTTAAACGAAAATATACTGATTGTCTGTGGACGCATTTCGCCGTCTACGGCTCATCGGCACAGCTTTGCGAGCGCCGGTAGAAAAGTCGTACATTGTTGAAAATACGTTGATTTTTTTAATGGATAAGTTGCAATTTTTAAATTATTGTATCTCTTAAGTAAGAAAACCTGCCGTTAAAAGTTATTGCTCATATAAGGCATAAGTTGCAGTTTCCGAAAAACGGTTAATCAATTATAATCTCAAGACTGAAATTCGGGGGGTAGTTCCAAAAACAGGATCACAGGAAGTAGGATAATTATCCTTTTTTTTTTAATTTAATTTTTAATTTGTTTTTCTTTGAGAGTAGCGGTTTATCATTACATTTAAGAATTCGACGATTCCTTTTTCAAACTTTCATTTTATTTCCTACAATCATTATAAAATAGTTAATTCGATATATTTTTTTCAATTAAATTACATGAATTTACTTTGAAAGTTTATTATATTAGACACCATGCGCGTCATGGTTATTTTAGTAAAATTAATATATAACATGTACGATAAGACATAAGACGAACGATAACCTTAGATGACATACACACAAAATATTTTTAGAAATCTTCCAGATCTACTGTTTGGATCTCTAATAACCTTAGTGGCTAGAAAAAGAACACTTTTTTCAGTTTCTTTTTCAAGTGTAAGTTCCAGCTTAATGTTAAACCTGTAAATTAGTTTGGATTTTGCCATGGGGTAAAGTAACCAAAAGGTGGTTCGCATTTTAAAATAGGAGTATAAGAACAAAATCAAAATCGACAAAGCCTTCATGTAGTGTAATAAAGCATTCACACTGGTTTCAATAATAGAATCATCCGTAGTGCAGCCAACTTTTCAGAAAAGCAGAAATAAGTTGAATGGAACAGGAAAGTAATAAAAGAATGTAACGTATTGGAGCAATGTCCAGAAATTAAATGGAATTTATCAGATACAATAGTAAGTGCTAAGTCAAGCGGGATGCTAGTGAAAAGAGAAATAATGTCAACTGAAACTAAAACCCTAAAAAAATCTATAATTTTAGCAACGTGGACTAACGATGACTTTATCAATACCAGCAACTCGGAAAGAATACTTTTAGAAGAAACCAAATCCTTGCTAACCCTAGCCATATATCGCAACGTTCCAATATAAACTCTTTATTTGCATATGACGTACTAGAACGCAGCTTATTTCAAACCAGCAAACTTGGCTATAACTTCGAATTAGCGTCTCCTCACTTTTTTATTTAATCGCGACAGATAATTTGAATAAATTTCTATCGGATATTTTTATTTTTAGAAATAGCATAAAGCATCTATGCTATTCTCAGTATACTGCTGCTTTTTAAAAGAAAATGAGGAAAAGAGGGATCTGGAAGTACATAAAAATTGAAAAAACTAAAAAAATTGTCACAAATTGCTTGTATTTCGAGTACCGTAAAATATAGCAAAAGCAAAAGATGAGGGGAAACAATTTCAGCTGATTATACGAGAAGAAAATTATAAAAAGGAACACGAAGAAAGTGAGAGTTTGTTCAGAAAAAAATTAAGGAGCAAAAAACCAGAACGCAGAAATTTTGAAGAAAAAAGACATGTTGGCGGGAGCATTTTGAGAAATTCTTTTAAGCCATCCAAACAATAGGATTTGTCGATCTCTGCAAAATATATCTTTCCTTCGGAAATGACCTCATTATTTGACATGAATCATCTCCCGCCGATTCTTCAAGTTTGAAAAAATAAAGAAACCACACAGAGCTAAATTTGCCGAATACGGTAGATGGGGCACCAATTCATATCGTAACTGGACTAGTCTTGCTGCCGCAATTACCGACGAGTGGGCCGTGAGGTGATCATTATGGTACAAATTTTTTTTCGTCGCTAGAAGGGGCCTTTTCCTTTTTATCTCTTTAGTTGACAAAATCCCAAAAAATCATCGTCATTATTTTTCTACCCCATCGCCTTCTTTGGTGCACGTTGACCGGAAGAAACCTATTTTGTCGGCGGACTTTTGATTTCTGGCGTGTAGTCACATAACGCCGCCAAAACTCGCTCGCATTGCGCTTAAATACGTCCAAACATTGCCTTGAAGTTAAAACGCGATTCCGTTTTTAATCAATCATCAGCAGACGCAGCACCTAACCTGGCGATAGCTTTCTCATACGCAATTTTTCGTGAAGGATGTTCTGCACACGTTCAATTGAGATGTTTACCAAATTAGGAATCCCTTTGACTCGGCGGTCTGCTAATACGATACCATAAACTTTATGGATTATACCGTCCGTAGTCACTTTAATGCGGCGCCCAGGCCACTCATCAACAAAGACGGACGTTCGCCTACGCTTAAATTCCTTAAACCAGTAGACTTCCGAAGAATCTGGCAGTAAAAATCCAAAACGCAGGTAGTCAAGATTCTGAGGCGTGGCTTTGGTTAATTGAGATTACAACAAGAGTGAGCTAATATGTGTTTCATTTATAATGAATATATTTTCTATATTTGAAATATTTTCACTATATTAAAAAAGAGTAAAAGCACATTTTTCTATTTTAGAAATGTATTTTTTCTGATATCCATTAAATTAAAAAAAATCAAACTCAACAAATGTGTATGGTAAGCATATCTCCTTCAAAATAAACCAACATTTAAAATAAGTTACACGGCACCAGCTTTTTTTAGAAATTATTGGAAATCATTAGAAATCTTTCTAAATCCTTGAAATTCGTTGGAATCCACTGAAAATCATGAGGAAATCTTAAATAAACTGGAAATCACAAATTTTATTGCGGTTTATCCCCCATATGCTTCTAAGAATTTTTGCGTGCAGTGTTCAATTATGTAAATGAATTACATCCGTATACGCAATTCATTGCGAGTACTCGCAGTTGGCATAATTATATTTTGAACAAAAAAGTATTTTAAAAGAATAATTAGGATAACAGAGAAACCGATAGGAACACACCGCATCGAGAGGCCCGCCGGAGTGACTGACGAAAGACGTACAAAGACCAGACTACGCTAAAGAACAAGTATAGTACAGAATGATAGGAACAATAGAAAGGCGGGAAAATACAAGAGTTATACGTACTATTTACAATTACAATAGCAAGATATAGAAAAACCGGCAACGTAATTAGTGAATCACGCAATAAATATCTGCGGATATGAAGCTATTATCACAACGAAAGACGACAGCTAAAAGACTGTGGACTATACGGGACATGACACAGTGTCATAAGTGTAAATAATGACTTCACAAAGTATGTTCCAATATTCGTATTGGAACGAAAAGATTTATTTGTGGCAGATGCCGTTAATGTGAAATATAAAGATAAAACTGGGGTTTGGTAAATCGTACTTTTTGCAATATTTTAAAAATTTCTAACGTAACATTTTTTTATATTTATGCAGAGTATTTCACGAAACTTGTGTTGAAATCTCAGCATTTGCACCGAGTTTGTCGAAATTAATATTTACGAATGTCATGGAGTACCTTTGTGAAACGAAATGGAAGGTCATGCGTACCACACCTTACCGTTATCGTTATTAAACTTTATACGAGGTGTACGTAAACTATTTTCAAATAGTGAAATTTTCAAACTCGAAAAACTCAAATAAGCCATTGCATCTTTAAGTACCCTATCAGATTGGAAAGAAAATTCCACATAGACTCATATTAAGGTTTGATATATCTACTTTTAATAGTTTTCAAAATATCAACGATTCTTTCTATAAACTGCTATTGTTTTATAATAGTGTGCCATCCATTGAGAGGAATAACATTCATTCTGTAAATCTTTTTAATTAGGGAGCTGGTGGTAGTAATTTTTAAATGATTGCATATAGCAGAAGTTAGTAGCAGAAGAAAGTAAAGAACTGAGTAAAATAAACGATATGCAGCTTCTGCCTTTAATATATTGTTATATCAAATGAGAGCTTGTCAAAGATGTTAAGAACCAGTTTAACCGCACCTGCTTTCTTGTTGTATTAAATTTGTCTAATTAAAAAAATTAGTTAATCCAAGTGGAAGACGTTGTTCCTGCTGCGTTTAAAAATAATTCATTTTTTTCCCAATTATGGTATAAAAAAATTATTTAATTATCAGGCAGATTACTTTAATTATTAAAACTATTATATTATATTATAGAAGGCAAGAAACTTTACTTTTATTTCTTCCATCTAGATAGTTTGGTTTTAAAAGCTGCAATATTTTTAATTTATTAAAAAGATAGATGAAATTATTTCATCGTATTTGCCTTTAAACTTAATATCTTCATCAAAATTTCACAGGGTGCTCAGGATGGACCTTTATGCCACAACCTTTTAAAGAACGTAGATTACCTTCGCTTTTTAGAAATTCATCCTCTAAAGAGATGAAAGATATTGTGGGAGTACCGTCAATTTTTTAAATTAAAAACATGAAAATTATTATTTAGGCCTTTGATTAGAAATTCAAAAAAAGAAAATATAAAATTAGGGGGTAAAATCGATGATGGAATTTTGTGACAGAATTCTAAAATATTTAGTCAGTAACACGAAAAGTCGTATAGAAGGTCCGAGTTAAGAAAATAAATTGGAGATGGACAGGTTCCGAAGTTCGATAGTATTTCTTTGTTTCTACCCAGAAGCCTTAGCACCAAATTTTATCTTTCTAAATTAAGAAATTATGAGACTTATTTTAAGGGATCCCTTCAGGGGTAAATTTAAAAAAATTATTGCGTGTCTACACAAAAAAGAACGTCCAAATTTCGTATTTGTTATTTCAATAGTTTCAGCTCTGCGTTGATGAGTGAGTTAATCGGAGCTTCTTCCTTCAACATTCCAATGTTTTTATAATTTCAGATGAAGAATCCACCATAACAGATAGTAAAGATCAAAGTGTGACAGAAAATTATATTATGAAAAACATAAATGTTGTATTAAATTAAAAATAGAAAACGACAATCCAAATATTTGTTTTCGAAATTACACCTTTAATCAGAAATCTCCATGTTCCCCACCTTTTCTATATTTTTCTAAAGACTCTACTGAAGATAAAAATGTAAAAAAAAAAATCTGGACATCTGCCTTCCATCTCTACAGTGCCTTTAACACAACATATTGTCACGAATAAACGCTTTGCTATTACTTTTACTTTTAGCAAAGACGCTAACTGGACTTCCGTTGGTTTTTTTATTCTGTGTTATTGTTGCATAATTATTCTTCGATCGGTGACCGATGTTCTCGAGGTGACTGAGCTCCTGGACCATCGCAGTGTAAGATTATATTCTCCCGCTCAATTCGAGGACGTCGGGATTATCCCCGATCAAACACCGAAAGACCCGTTAGTAATTAGATTATAAATATAAGTTTTTGTTAAAAGAAAAAAACTTCTTGGGAAGTTCTTGAACTTCTTGGAGTTCTTTGACTCCAATTTGGACTTGACTGTTTTTAATAATTAATATTATATTAATAAAGGTGTAAAGTGAAGTTAGGTTTTTAATTGTTTTAGAGTGGGTACCTAAGCTGCGCACCAAACAAGTAGGTGGATGTTTATGTATGTTTGTTTCTTTAACCGAGTATCTACCCCGAGCTGCTCCTATCACGGTTGTCCGTGATTTACAATAGTTTTTTTTGCAATTTCAAAATTTATTAAAAAAAATCACTGCAACCCAACTTCAGCTCTCATTCTTTCTAAACCACATAATTGTGAACTAAATTACATATTACTATCAACGACTATGAAATCATATAATGCTATTAAAGATCACTGCCCATATGAAAAGAAGGAATTTTTTTCAGTTTGAAGGTAATCTACATTTGAAAACAGTTTATGAACAGTCTGTATAAAATTTAGTATCGGTAACGATAAGGTGTGTTAGGCATGATCTTCTATCACGTTCCATAAAAGTAAATGCCTTAATCTCCATGACTTTTACAAATATTTAATCAACAAGAACGGTGCAAATATCAACATTTCGACATGATCGTAAATATTTCGGACAGAGGTGACTTTATGGGTAAGATGTACTAATTAAAATTATTTACATTCGATGTGTACAATCGATTAAGCTGATAAAAAGTATACTATCGTATTTAAAATAAGAAAGTTGGTAACCACTTCCAGTTCCACCAGAAGTATTTCGATGCTATAACTACATATTAAAAAATTCCAGAGTTCCAGTCATAATAACAATTACAATTTCTACTTAACGGATTTCGTGAGATACCCTGTATATTTTGTTAAATGTTTTATTTTGATTTAATAAATATTTAAATTCTCTACCGAATTCTCTGTTATTGATTTTTAAAGATTTCTTTAAGCGATAACAGCCACAATTTCAGAAGTGGTGCGATTGCACCGACTTTATCCTAACCACCAAATTTAATTGAAATTGATAAGATCAGATTTAGATTATAAAATTTATTATTTCAATTCAATCGTATGTTGGAAATAAAATCCTACAACAAATTTGGATCAACCGAATTAAAATAGCTAGACAGACACGACAAAAAACTAAGATTGAAAAATTGTGTTTTTCTATTCATATCCCAGTTTTTATCGCGTAATATACCTGGCTATTACTTACACGCGTTAATAAAAACAATTAACACAATTGCGTGAATAATTAGTATTTAATTAGTAGCGTCGTTATAAAATTCATTGGTTCATGCAGAACCGCCTACAGTTAGTCAATTGAACAAAGACGATAGAGTCGTCATATTCCGAGATAACGTGCTCGTCTAAACGTGATACCACGCAACAAACGCGTATACATATGCAAGCCTAAACAGGACATTATACTAGCAGGTAAAGAAAGAAGTTATCCATGGACTTGCAGCAGCATTATAAAAACATAACTCGACATACCTGAGACAGTGCTCAATATTAACACTATTAGGAACAAACTCGCCATAATCGGATCGAAAATCTTGACGGAGCAAAGAGTACAGAACACAACTTTTCGATAGCGATTTAACAAAACATTACATCAATGAAAATTTTAACCGATATAAACATTCTAAATATAAGTCGGCAGATATTTTTAAGTCGTTTACTATAACTCAGGGACGTACCCAAAAAATCAGAACTTATATTCGATTCGCGACATTCAAAGGAGCTAACGTAGACGCGTTTTTACAAAAAGTACGTAAAATCTTGACCAACTAATTATATAAACGGCGGGAAGTCAGTGTCCAAGAAGGAATACTCCAATAAGCAGGTGAGATCCGAGCAAATTCCGTCTCTTCTTGTCCAGTTATAAATTAACTATGATACATACGTATGGGTTTTCCCCTAAGTTCCGTTTTTTCGATTCATACCTAATTGTATACAAATATATAAGTTGGCAGGAATTTTTGTTTTACGCCAACCAAGGTAAATGTTAATTCCCGGTAGAATAATTCGAATAAATTTCGCGAAATGCCGTCCACGTCCCAGAAACGGAATAAGTTTCTGAAATAGTTTCGTACGTTATCTTGGAGTATTCTATGTTAAGTCTAAATCACCCGCGTACGCGCTTGAATACTGTAAATTTTATGAAATTTTACGTTAAAATGGATGTACGTTATCTTATCTACTTATTTCTTATTAAAATATCCGTTACTTCGAAAATAAATTAAGGCGAAACATTAAAGAAATATTTTAAATTGAGCATACTACTGTATAAGTTCATCTATCATGTTTATTTAATGACGTCTCACTTCGCTGCAACATTTTATGATTTTTCACGACGTAATAGAAAACACCTACTATCGCAATTAATGTCACATGTATCTTAGAAGAGTGGTAATTACGTACATATTTGACTAATTACACGTGACTGCAAATATGTATGCGCTTCGTTTCTTTTGCTTGGGTGCACATCGTTACTAACTGAACTAACCGTGACTACTATTACGAATCTTTAATTATTTCAAGTTTGAACATTTATGTTCAATTCAAATCGATACTTTGGGAATCTTGCACTTTATATCTACATTCATATACATGACGAATGCGACAACTATCTGTATGCGGTGAATTGCGGATTGTCTATACATTTGTTCGTAATAAAAGTTGCTTAAAATCGAATGACACTGCCCACATCGTATTAAAAGTAAACATAAAAATCTGAAGAAAAGGAAACAGAAGACAATGAAAAATGCGCTAATTAAATAATGAAGAAACAACATACAAATATTAAGGAGAAGCTAATATCAAATAGAGATCTAAATATATTGAGTGAGAAGGAAGATAAAAGACAGTACTGTATATGAGGCCGAAGAGGTCATAGGGGAAGGGAAGGAATTTAGGTCGAGTAGGGAATGGTTTGATGAGGATTAGAAACATAAGATCCAGAATAAAAATTTGGTGCTGAAAAGATGGAAAGAGGAGCAAGAACTAAGGAAGAAGTAACCAAACTTTGCAGAAAGAAAAAGGCTCAATGGATCGCAAATCAGATGCAAACATAATAAATATAATAGAAAGCTATTTGACCACATAAAACAACAGTACACCACGAAGAAAACAAATGTTAAGATTGATAAAAGAAACTGAGAAAAGCACTTTAAGGACCTCTATCAACGGCCAGAGAAAGAAGAAGAAAACGACAAATTTTGTAGTAGAACAGCTAAAAACAAGGAAAACAAGAGGACCCAATGACATCAATAATTAGATAATGAAAAATGGTAGCGAAGATCTACTCTTCAGTCTAATAGTTAAAATATGGAGGGAAGAAGCCATACCAACAGATTCTAGAAATAGAATGTTGATACTACTTTTCAAAAAGAGATGCCCGACTTATTGCAGGAATTAAGGTATAGTTCTGTTGAACAATTAAGGTATGGTTCTGTCGTACAGAAAGGGAAAATATGAACATGGATTTCTTAACATTAACATTTTGACACAAATCATTAAAAATGCTGCGAACATACCATCGACACACATATACACTTTTTATTGATTTCGTACGAGCTTTTAATAGTATAAACACCAGCTGTTGAGAAATATAGAAGATGCAAAAGTACCAGCAAAGTTAATCAGACTGATCAAAACGACCATGTACATACATTCAACAGTGAAAATATTAACAGGCAATGGAAGCTTGTGGACATTAAAAGAGAGGTGAAACAGTAATACCGGGGAAATCATAGTAAATATGAACGAAATACGGAAATTACAGAACACATAAGAACAGGAAACCGAGCATGCTGAAGATATTACGGACTACTTCCAAACAGACGCCTTACTGAATCAACGAAATCAACAAAAATATATATGGCAGCAATTACGCCGGTACTAACCTACAGCGCTCCTCAGACAAGGTTGAAGAAGAACGATTACAGAAAAGCCAAAAAAAAACATAACAAGAAGAATTTTGGCGTCGAAAAAAAATACAAGAAGGCGCAATGATCTACGAAATAAAAGACGTAATGGAAGGAGAGGACGTTGATAAGTTCGTAAAAGTGCAAAAGGCACATACCAAGAAGAGAAGCTGAGATACCGGTAAAGAAGACAATAATTTGGAAACCTAGAAGAAAACCTAAAGCGACATTGGAAACCTAAGTGTACAAGGACATGAGCAGATTTAGGATTGCTAACTGCTTGCTCGTTTATTTTAATGGAACACTTGTACATTTTTACGCGATTAGATACTTAAAATCTCTTTGATTCCTCTGACACATTTCCTACATCTAAAGTACATGAGTTACATTGTGTTTAGTGTAGAACACAGATAATTTCCAAATAATTATTTATTAATATTTCTAATAATTACGTTATCAAGGACAGAACTCCTTTGCAAATTGAATACTTAAAATCTGCGAAGAGGCAGTTGAAAACAAGAACTGCTGCAGGAAACTCCCGGCACACTATAGATTGTCGATGACATTCTGTCTATTGCGTCGTCTGGTGCCCATGGGGAAAACTAGATTTGCCCTGCGGATGTGGTTCACAGTAAATTGTGCTACCAAAATGTCCGGATTTGACAAAGCTTGGCAATCTATTTGCCGTCAGTATCTTAGTGGATCGTGATACTATCTTATATCTAGATTTGTATTTGTGTTTTTAGGTCTGTTTAAAGAGAAACTCTTTATTTTGGGTTTATATATTTCATTGCTCGTATTTGGTAATGTTTCGTTGATTTGTACCAACATTTTCAAGCCCTCCATAGTCATCTTCCTTTTCTTGTGTAATTATACATTTTTCCCTAATTGGACATCGTGTCTTTAAGATATGCGTACTCAAATGAATACTCGTTGTATGTTCATGATTTACTTCTATGTTGCGCATATCAAATAATTCTTCCCGTTCGTTATTTTTGCAAGTAACTACAGTACAGCTTTATAAAATAAAAAAACACGCAGAATATTATTCTAAAAATTAAATCAAAAGGAACAATAATTGAATTTAGTGACAAGACCTCATTTCCTGGCAGCATGAATAAAACAACATACAAGTAATTCATTCATTCATATTAAAAAAAGGAAAAATGTAAAATTACGCAAGAAATGGAAGGCTTCAAAATGTTGATAACAAGCCAACAAAACGTCGCCAAATATGAGCAATAAAATATACAAACCCAAAATAAAGAGTTTCTCATTAAGCGGACCTAATACCCAAATAAAAATTTAGTTTATAAAATCAAATACACAAGTTACGGAATGCGCTATAATGCATTGCCCATATAATGTATAGCGTGAAGTGTTATCTATGTTCCAAGAATTGTTATTGTCATTGCACCAGCTCACTGTGGGAAAGCCGCAGTCAACAATTTAACTTATATAAAAGCATTGTAATGTAATAATATAGAGTAGTTATAGTAGAGCATTAGTCGAATCTATGTCAGTCTGTATTATAATTCAAAATTGTACCTTGTACGTTGGCGAACAAATAAATTTTTAAGATTTTTATCCCAACAAAAATCTTAACTCACATACAGAATCACGATTAGGTCCAAATATTTGTAATTTTGAGATTTTTTATTTCTATTTTAATATGTATAAAAAAGACCGAGACTTTACTGCTAGTGATGTTATTTTCGGGCAATGAATTTTTTCATTGTAAATATTTATATTCCCTCATACGTTAGGTATTTACTGCATCTCTTAATAACAGTTGTCCAAGCAACAATAAAACAATAAAAATACAACTTCTCAAGAGTCGACTTCTTTTCACTGTATGATAATATTTTAAATGTAGATTGCTACTTTCTTGACCCATTTTCTAGTGTAGATGATGCCGTTTTCGCCTTTTTGTAATCAATTGTACCTATAGTATAATTGATCTCTTTGTCCCAAAATATGTTAGCTCCTCCGTGCTATAATAGCAATATCAAAAAAAAACTGAAACTAAAATAATATTGTCACGCTAAATGGAAACATGCAAAATCCCCTATCTACCTTGCTGAATTCTCTCGTCTGCGATCTTTGATTAAAATGCAACATAAGACAGCTTATAGCAACATCTGGAAAATTGTATTGCTGAAGACCCAACATTATTTTGGAAATTAGTCAATAATAAGCATTACTAGGATTCCTGGATGCTTAATTCTTTTAGCCAACCCACAGGGTATTGTTCAAGATTTTGCAGATGCATCTTCTGATGTATTTAACTCTCCGATTTCAATTGCTGTTCCTTTAACATAGGATACTTCACTTCTATTGAAGTTTTGTGTGGTTAAAAAAAAAACTTAAATCTTCGATGGTGTGTGGACGTGATGCCTTGTTAATTTTTTTTATTCGTGATCGTGCTCCAATATTATCCGAACCACTATGTATTATTTTTAACATGGCCATTCATACGGCATATGTCCTATTCATTGGAAAATTAGTAAAAACTCGCCCGTTTTCACCAACATGGTTTTATAAAAGATCGATCAAGTACTACTAACTTAGTTGTGCTAACACAATACATTAGTGGGCGGTTAATAAGCATAATGCAAGCATTCGAAATATGCCCCGTTTCGCTGTAAACAGAGTTCACGATGGTGTAAGATCAGCGGAGTAGAAAATTAGTACCACCTTCACAACTACTTCCGTATGAGGGAAAATAGTGCTCAACTACAACGCCTTTTCCTTCGTAGAAAGATCCATCTTCAATGGCAATTGTACAACTTACTTTACACTACCGGGAACACCTGCAGACGCAGTTCTGTCAAGTTGGCAAACAAGGATACTCGATAGAACATACAATCATTTACGTGTTTATTTTGTCGTGTGTATGTTTCACGGTGTGCAAAAATTCAGATGGCAGTTTGCTTGTTCTCACTTGTAAGTATGTAATTGTTTATTTTTTCCCTTCTCACAATGTCACATTTAACACTTTCTTTCTTGTGTTCTTGTTAGCCTAGCTATAATCTCCAGTATTTAAACTATATTTCTTTGACATTGTAACTCCTTATCTTGTTCTACTACATGCTTACTTATTTTCTTATTTTTGCCGACATGTTTGTTATTTGTATGAATTAAATGAGCATTAAAAACAAAGACCCGGTCTTTATTTTCAACGCTTTTTACAAAAATGGTTTTAATTTACTTACAATAAGTGTGTTTTGAAATGTTACGTTAAAGTTCCAAATCCTCTCCGGTTGATTTCTTTTGCTTCTCAAATTAACTTTCTTGTTTATCCTCCTCGGAGTACTTCTTCAATTACTTTTAACATTTAACGAACGACGATCATTTCTAATGTTATGCATCGACATTGTAAATTTAAATTTAGACTGCTGGATTCCAAATAATGCGTGTTGCGTGAGTTTTGTATGTTTTCAGAAAGATTTATTCAAGATATGGATTATTGAAAATAATCGGAGACTGTTTATCTCCCACAAAACAATGTTAATGAAGCATGTTTTAAATAAAAGATTAATATAAATTATCAAAATGCCATAATTCAAATACTTATAAATTAATTCAAATTCTGCAAATATTCAATAAAATTTTTATATTTTGAATGAATTTTGAAATTAAACAATGAAAATTAACGGTTTAAGGGCCAAGTGCGCCCACTTTGCTTAAAAGACCCGCTACAATATACCTACAATCTTTACGTAATTCTACCGAATATTTTATGTTTTATTTAACAAATGTTAACAATGTTTCCTGTCCCTGCTGTACGATTCAGCGACACGTTCCGCCCAGCGTTCGCATAAAAGCGTGCTGCTCCTCTCGTATCCCCACAATTGGTTTTCCCCTATGGCATTGAGTTACCGTGCTAACTGTTACCTACCTTTCCTTTTCTTGAAGAAGCCCCATTTAATTGTGAGCGAAACGTCGAGTTTTCGTTTAACCGTTACTTGGTCCGAACCAGGAACACAATTTTAATTTAACCGAATGTTTACAAGAATTAAACAGAAACGACACATACGGTGGTTGGAACTAAAACTAACAATTCGGAAAGATTTGTTTAAAAGCTGTATTAGATTATCATCTTTACCTTTAAATTGAGGTACGGCTTCCTTTAATTGGACTATCTGAAAGACTTAGACCAGAATTATTGACCTAACTTTGTTCGACATGACACTGACTTTTACAAATGGAATGTTCCTAACGAATTTCTTTAAGAACAGTATTGAACTTGCGAAATTGTGCCAGAGATACAACTAAATCTATAGTGTACATTGTTACAGAAAAATATACCATTAAAATTTAAGATTCAAGATCGAAAGAAGTAGATCAGTAATCAACTGTTGATGTTTATGAGCGATGGCGCGGCAACAATGCGTTGCGTTCTCCGAAACAAGAGTGAGAACAACTTTTACATGTGGCACAAAGGATTCGCAAATGTTATCCAGAGGGGAATGCATTAATTTCAAATACGGAAAAGTGTTTTTGAAATCTCCCAAACGAATTCGAGAACTTCACAAATAGTGTCCCGCTATTTCCGAACCACCAAAGTCGATCCTCACACGTCGGGGATCATGGTTGAAGGCAACTTTGTATTGTTCAAAATATTTCGAACAAATAAAAGTTGTGGTTTTATAATTCAATTCCGACGAAGCTGCAGCTATTAACGAAAGCCAAATCAGATTTCAAGATACTTCCATAAAAATAGATTTCATAACTATTTACGACAATTATGCCGGTTTATTTGACTCGACAAAGAAATTTTAAAATACTGCGTTGTCATTTGTGAAGTCAGTGCAAATTGTGAACGATGTACAAGTATTGCTATATCCTACAACTGATATAAAGAGTATGTGTGTTATGGAAAAATTCGAGGAAGTTATAAACAGAAATTCTGATTTTACCAGGTAGCGATGGTGCATCACATCCATTATCTATTTATAAAGATTATTTCAATTATGCGTGCCTTATGTCGAACGCTCATTCTCAAAATATAGGGACATTTTTTCATCACGATGAACGCAGCTCATCGAGATAAATCTGGAGACATACCTAATGTTGCAAACTTCTCAACAATCTTAGTCTATTACTAGTCTAGTAGATAAGGTAAGTGGATTATCCATACATAATGTTTATAATTAAATAAATAAAGTAACATTACTCTTTCCCTATGCATACTTGCGTTAAACGAGTAGTAATAATAATAATAATAATAATAATTTATTTCCTACAGGTAAAACCCAAGTACAGGAAATGTATA
>LR737389.1:9234043-9245613 GCA_902655005.2 Marronus borbonicus
CAGATATAAGAAAAATAAAGTACGCTAAGTGCGATAAAGGAAAAAAATAAAACAAATAGCCTATAAATTAATGATAGCTTCAGCTATTGTTTTAAAAGAATTAAAGTGTACATCACAGAACTCAGAAATTTTGTTATAATTGTTGCACATTACAAACACTGGTGACTTAACTGAAACATTTGGTGTAATCCTTGGAGATTTAAACATCCATTCATAACGTGTTTCTAATCTAGGAACATTAAAGTTAATTCTACTTAACAACTACGGACAGTCAATATTGTTATGTAATAACTCAAATAAAAACTTTACACTTAATACACTACGCCTTTTATACAATGAGACAAAACCTAGTCTGGATAACATAATATCATAGTCTAGTCCTCTTTCTGGGTAAACGCCATCAATTTTGAGTAACAAATACTTTAAGAAGCGCCTTTGTACGAATTCAATATTATTTACGTGTGTTTGGTAAATTGGAGACCAAACCAACGCGGCGTATTCCAATTTAGATCTAATATAACTATAATAAAGCAGTGTTAGGCATATGATGTTATTAAAATCACGGCAACTTCTACAGATAAAACCAAATGTCCGGTATGCGCTCTCAATTGTCGCGTTTAAATGATTGACAAAAGTAAGTTTATTGTCGAAGGTTACGGCCAAATCTTTAATAGTTTGAAATCGTTGGAGATCTTCACTGTTTAACTTGTACGTAAAATTTATAAAGTTGTTATTTCTCGTATATGACAGTTTTACACTTATTAACGTTCAGTTTCAAATGATTCTAGCCACACCAATAATTAACTGCTGATATACCTTTTTGTAGTTTAATGCAATCTTCAAAAGATCTCACTTCTCTAAATATTTTCAAATCATCAGCAAAAATTAAATGCTCGCTATTAATAACGTCAGTAATGTCATTTATAAATAGTAAAAACAAAACTGGACCAAAATTGGGCCCCTGTTGTAATCCAGAGGACGGATAAAATGTGTCCGATCTCACTTGGCAGTATTCCACAAATTATTCTCTCCCAATTAAGGATGATCTAAGCAGCGCCAACAATGAAGGTGAAAAACCAATTGCTTCTAATTTCCAAAGTAGTTCATAGTGGTCGACTTGGTCAAATGCTTTTTGAAAATCAGTGTAAACTGTATCAACTTGGCTCTCTCTTTCAAGGGCTTCCGATACAAATTGAGTAAAACAGCTTAGGTTCGTAACTGTAGAACGTTTCGTCATAAATCCATGTTGAATGGATGAAATCAAGACTTTAACTGCATTATAAATATGGTCGCATAGTATGCATTCGAAGATTTTAGCAAAATTGCACAGAATAGATATAGGTCTCTGATTGCATATGCTATCTGACCTTCTAGACTTTAAAATAGGACACACTCTAGCGGTTTTCCATATTTTTTGCATCTCTCATGATGTTAATATCAAATTGAATAAATTACACAACGGTTCCACTAATATTACCGTACAGTCACGAATAAAAAATGCACGAAGGAATCGCTGTCGGCACCTCCCCATTGACGTCATCACCCACCGCCGCTGCTTAATATGCAAGCGCTTCTTAAAACCACTGTCCCCTCAAGCTGAAAAACCATTTGTTTGCACAAGTTAAAAATATAGTAGTTCTTGTTTTACAAAACAATTACATATGCCTGCGCATCATCATTTAACCACCGTCACCAAACAAGTTTTGCAAAATAGATAATTTAGTCAAACAAAAGGTGCAGTTTAATGACATCACGTTATTTAACTAATAACATTTTAATGTGAAAACATTAAATCGTAACTCTTTTGTATGTACATATGTGTATATGTAAATACAAGGAAGCAAAGTTTAACGATTGTGCTAGAAAAAATTGTGACACACAGTCAACAGATTTACACAGACGTAGAAATTACACAGAAATAATTTACTGATAATTTATCATTTACGTAAAGCAGTAATAACAACTCATAATTGAGATTATAGCTATTACATTCATTTCGATATAATCTCGTTAATCCATTCTAGATGGTCTGGAACGCTCGTGAAATAGTTTGGTCTATTTCTTAGAAAGAATACGTCCAGGTGACTTATTATCCCTATCAACTTTCTACTTCCATCGATGACGGGTCCACCAGAATCGCCCTGAAATCAAACCACAGCTAAGATGAGCTGGATTCTGAATATTGCAACGAGAAATGTCTTGTATTTGCTAGAAGCATATAAAAAATTACGAAATGTTGTCTCAAAGCGTTTTAATCTCAATTAAACAAATAATAAGTGTGATAAACCACGAATACTCCAATCAAAAAGAAATACGTACAATCCGAGTAAAAAGTAGTAAAAGTTTTGAAAACAAATCAACTTTTTTTCCAATTTCACATTTAATGAAGTGGCACGACTAAAAAATTTACAACAAAGATAACCTCTATTTGAAAGAATTTCATTGCACATAAATTGGGCTGTACAATAATGATAGCAAGGACTGTGGCGTAGTATGGTAAACAACACATAAGTATCGGCAACCTCCGCACCACACAAGTTTAATTTATTATTCAGTAATATAATAAATAGTCCGGGACGGCCGTTTCGAGGACACGAGCGGTCCTCATCATCAACTGGTGACCGAATGATGTGAGAAATTTTTTTTTTTCCAAAACGTAGAAGATTGTCACGCAATAAGTCTTTATACGTCACAGATGTCATTTTGTTTGTGCAAAATACTATCCCACTTTTATCGCGAAATCCAATCGCTGCCCATATCATCACAGACCCACCCCCTAATTGTCTGGTCATTTTCACTTTTGGTTCCTTTCTCAGATCATGATAATAATGCGAGTACCCATCCGGTCCGCCCAAATTAAAATGTTTCTCATCGGAAAATATAACTTTTTCCCATTGTTTCTTCCAGGATACGTGTTCTTCAGCAAATCTCAACCTCGCTTCTTTGTGTTTCGCTGAAAGTGGCGGTTTTCTCAACATTTTCTTCCGTGATATTACCGGTGACGCCTTTAAAATCCTTTGAACATTACGCACGTGCGTTTGTACCGCCGCCCGTTCTGCAATAACTCTCGCCGACGCAGAAGAATTGGATGCACACCGCAATATCATGCGTTTATCCCGCTCACTTACAGCTTTCGGTCGCCCCTGGTCTTTTGGTTTGCCGTAATTTTCCGGATCTTTTAGGAAATTTCTAACGCGATGATCGCTTCTTCGTAACCGACGAGCAATTTCCTTCTTACTAACACCATCCTGGTGCCAGGCTAGAACTGTACCCCTTTCTATCAAGGATAATTGCTTTTTTCTACCCATATTGCAAACACTTTATAAAATATAATTTCTCGTGGTGAAATGTGCACACTTTACCAGCACAACCGCTGCATATAAAGAGAAGTATCAAATTAAAACGTTTTTGCTTATATTAACGTAATAAATGCACATGGTCAAAATTTTTGTCGCATTTAAAATTCCTATTTTGATCTGGGAAAATCTCAATTACCCCTCATAAAGCAATAAATACCCAGAAATATCTATAAATGGACTATTTACATAACAAGTATTAATAACCCTCATTTACATTTTATATAATGTCTAGAAACTCTGTTTCGTAAATAGAAACGATACCGCGTCTATGTTTTTGTCGGGTAGCGTAATTTGTCCATTGGAGAACAATGTAGCAATTTCAACTATTGAGTATATTCATTAATAAATTGTTTACTTTCTGTGGCGTAAATAGGAACATAGTATATGTAGCTAATAATTTTAAGTAATAATAGACTTTTTAGAATTATTTCATCCTTACTTATTTCTTTTTATTTCATGTAATAGAAAATACACGAAAACAGGAAATAAGTAAGGATAAAGTAAAAGAAGCAACTGGAAAAGTAGGAAGAGCACCCGGCCACGACAAAATAATAATTGATACGGTGAAAGCAATTTCAGCCGTAGATGATAGACGCCATAGATGATAGAACTTAAAGATTAATGAAGAATATAACACAAGGTAACTTGACATAACTATAGAGGTATGGCGCTAATCAATACTCTAGCGGAAGCATACCCTAGAATATTAGAAAGAAGACACACTTACATTAAACACTAGAAAAAAACCCAACGCCATCATCTGTTATTAAAAATTTTGGGAATGGTGGGAAGAAGACAACTGTTTTAAAATGGCACCCAAAGTAGATTGAGATCAATAGTCACTAACCTTTACCACGAGATTGCCATTCATCACTTGAGAGAAATCCTACAAAGGGAAGAAAACCTATTGATATTAGATTGGTTAATGAACGCTCCATTAAAGGAATCCAGAATTAATTAATATGAACCAAGAAATTAAGCATTTCTTTTAATCTGGGTCCTCAATAATAGGTTAATGAACAGTTCCAATAATCAATATAGACTATATTCATTAACTGGCCACCCGCTATAACTTCTCTTCGTTTTGATTAGTATACTCTCTGCAATGAGGTTTCCCAGAATTATCTTATACATATAACCGCAAGACCGAGGACATTAAATTAAAACAAACCTTACAGGACAACTTTTAACTTTAGATGTCGAAACAATCGCATGTTTTTCCATATCCTCCAATACCAATTCTCCAAATCGAAGGCCTTTCGATGGCGGAAACATTCGGCAAATCCATACGGGTATGAACCAAATGCAAGCGGTACAACCCCAACCGACAATAGTCGCGTGTTGAGGAAATATACCATTTTCACGTGCCATCTCGATCATGCCAACATTCCAATCGTATTTTAAACTGTGCTTCAATAAGATCACGCCTATATCGTGCTCAAGACTGCTGGGATTATACGATGGATGAGTTACTATTCTATCAACATCAACGACGCTACCGGTTGTTGTAGTTTTAGATTCGTTTTCACCAATACGAACAACGATACTGCCTCCATCAATACAGTGGGCCGCAGTCAGAATCGCCGTGTTAGTAATAATGCTACCTCCACAAACAAAACCGCCATGTTTCTGATCGATTCTTATGATAAATGGAAAATGTGCTATTTCGGTTGTTTCGCCGTTTATTACTCTTCGATACCTTTTGTTTGGAATTCCATCAAAATTTTCTGTAAAGATAATAGAATTGGTTGAAATCTGGAATCCAATCTTTACACTATTCTAGAAATCATAATTTTGAAAACGCCAACATTAAAATTAGGCACATGAATGGAAGTTAAATCCAGTATAAGCATATACAAGGACTCCTCTTTAAAAATAGTTGAGTGAGAACACGTTTTCTAACGAAATTGTTATTGTGTCCTAGTGTGTGGACGAAACATAATTGCTTTCTTCAATAATTTGAAGAAAAATAAAAAAGATTAGGAGACAACATAAAATTATGTTCAATTTCCATTATAAACGATACAATGTATAGAATGGTTGAGTGTAGGCTTTCACGACCGTAATCCATAGAAATGTCTTTCGGGTGATGTCGCGTAGTTAATATTTTACTTGACGTTTCGCTGACAATGCTGTCGGCTTCGTCAGAAGCTTTCTAAAGACTGGTGTTGTTGTCTCTTGCTCCTCGTTATATATTCCATTTCTGTTCCGCTTTGCTGATCCATAACATATATAACATAGCAAAGCGGAATGGTTATGGATCAGCAAAGCGGAACAGAAATGGGATATATAACGAGGGAGGAGCAAGAGACAACAACACCACTCTTTAGAAATCTTCTGAAGAAGCCGACAGCATGGTCAGTGAAACGTCAAGTAAAATATTAACTACGCGTCATCACCCGAAAGACATTTCTACAATGTATAGATGTTCCATTTTAAAAACCAAATGGTTTTTAAAAAAGAACATTCTATACATTATGCTTTTGAATACGTTTCTTCAGTTCACGGCAACTTTTGTAAAATTCGTTGTTTCTTCAATAGCAGATATTTTAAACGCATCACACGCTGCGGCGGTGATTCAAATTTTGCTGATTGGGGGTTTCTTGAAGTTTTAGTTTGAAACAGCGTGCTGCGACGAAATATTAGAAACTTGTATTTTGCTAAAAATATTCATTGAAATTAATACGAGAGGAGTGCGATAAATAGATGGCTTTAAGAAGAAAAGGAAAACTTTTTTTATATGTAAAATTCAATTTATTACATTTAGTCCAAGGTTCTTTCCATCTTTTGTATCCCATCTAAAAACTTCGGCGTTTGTTTCTTCGTTTGAACCAAACATTTTTCCGCCGAAACATTCTTTCATGGTGTAACGTTCTAATTTGCATGGGCGTTTTTACTCCTACTCACAAACTCGGAAATTCGTGTATCGGTTCTGGTAAATTTTGGTTTTTTGAAAATACGGAAAATTAAGGATAATTAATTTTAGCAAATTAGTAACTTGTCTGCAAATAAAGTAATTTATCCATTATTTGACCTTTTACTACTTTGACAAAATTTATGATAACGGGAAGATATCTGTGCAGTCGGTATTTGCTTATTCTTTGCAGTTGCATCTCTCACGAATACATGACGCCGGTACTTAATATGCTTACAGATTGCGGTACGTTCTAGCTGTCATATGTTGCTTATATGGTACGTGGAGTTTTAAATTAATTTTGCTGATTATTAAATTAAAGTGAGTAGTGTACCGTGATGTTTATGCGTTCATTAACAAATCAACCTTTGGGCAGCAATTATGTCCAAGGTCCATCCGAAATAAAAGAGATAAGTACACTTAAGAAAAATAATTGTTTTATTTACAAAAGAAAATAAACAAATAACTTCAGAGAAATAAAATCAAACAGAATTCAAACTTTAAAGTCGGTGACAAACTTATGTACAAAACAAGTAAGGAACTTCGCTCAATGAAATCAACTCGAATTCGGAAAATAAGTTCGGATACACTTTTACGTGCAAAAGATATAGAAATTAGAAACAGTATTTCAACGTGTAAAAAAAAAATAAAAAAAATCGGTTATCAATCTAAGCAGCAAACGGAAAATTCGGCAAAGTATAGATTGATAATAACGATGAACAAACTTACGGTCTTCAACGTGAATTAAATAAAATTTAATTTAACTTTGCAAAGAAAAGAATAACGCGGTTACGGGGAGGGCTCCGTCTAGGCCAGTGTCTAGCACCGACAGCGATACGGACAGGGTTCCGCCTAAGCCAGTGTCAAGCACCGACAGCAATATGGAGAAGACTTCTGTCTAGGTCAGCGTCATGCGCTGGCAGCGATACGGAGGGAGGACTCCGCCTAGGCTAGTGTCTAGCACCAACAGCGATACGGAGGGTGTTCCGCCTAGACCAGTGTCTAGCACCAACAGCGATGCGGAGAAGGCAGGGGTAGACTCCTATGGAAAGGCTTAATTTAATAAAGCTTTCGACAAGGTGCGGCACAATCACCTCATAGAGATGCTAAGAGAAAAAAGGATAGACAGGAACGATATCAGAATAATAGAATAGCTGTACTTTAATCAAGAGGCCAGAGTATACGCGGAAGGGGAATTTTCAGAGGAGGTAAAGATAAAACGAAGCGTAAAACTGCTTCTTAACTTGTATTCGGAGAACATCATACAGGAAGCTTTGGTGGATCAAACGGCAACCGGAGTGAGAGTGAATGGAGAAGTGATCAACGACATCGGATAAGCAGATGACACTGTACTAATAACAGAATCCTTAGTAGGGCTGCAAAGACTAATGGATCGGCTAGTGGAGACAGGTGGAGACAAAGTGAAGACAAGGGACTCACACTGAATACTAAAAAGACCAAATTCATGATTATCTCAAAGTTACAACATCAACAAGAACAATTGTGGATCAAGGGAGAGCCGGTGGAGAAGGTCGGCAGGTACAAGTATCTGGGAACAATTGTGAACGAGGGCAATGATTATACGGAGGAAATAAGATCAAAAATTGGACAGGCTAGAACGATCTCACGTTCTCACGACTAGAATGCTGAAATGCTACGTGCTTCCAGTGCTTTTGATTGACCGGTTGGAAGCCTTTGAGATGTGGTGCTATAGAAGAATCCTATGAATAAGCTGGGTGAGCAGAACAACAGATGCGGACGTACTAAGAAGATTGGAGGAAGAGAGAAAAATTGTAAATTAAAATCAGAAAATTGCAGTATCTTGACCACGTGATACGGCTGAAGAAATATGCACTGTTACAAACTATTATTCAGCGGAAGATATAGGGCAGAAGTATAGGAAAAAGGTGCATATTCTGTCTGAATAATCTGAAACAGTGGTACAAGAGTAGTTCAGTTGAATTGTTTAGAAATGCAACATCGAAAGTGAAAATTGCCATGATGATAGCCAACCTTCTTCAAGAAGAGGGCACATAAAAAAGAAGAAGAAGAAGCCACGATAATAATAATTCCCAAAAGGAAGCTAAGGAGAGTTAAAATTTGTAGACCCTTATAAGATTCTTTATAATTTTTAATACAATTTCTTTCTCTACTACGAAAACTATGCTTTCACAACTATTGGAGCCCCGGAGCAAAACACCATGTCCCAATCGAAATTGAATTCTAGAACAATATACCACAACCAAATAGAAACATTAATTTTGAAAATCCGGAATAGATCTTCAGATTGAAATACAAATAAATAGAAAAAAATCAATTTTGGTTGAAACGGAAATTAATTTTAATTTTTTTGCCCGAAGTTCAAAAAACCAAATTCATATTATAACAAACTTATTAAAATTACCTGCTTCGATACAAAATATTATATGCACAAACACATTTAAAAAAAGTAACATACTGAAAATTTAGTTTATAAAAGCGTCAGTACGTTTGAACTAAAATGTATTGGAAATACCTTCTGATTTTTATATGGAAAACTAACAATTCTTATCATTATTAACTATAAAGACTTATCTATATACAAATAAGAACCATTTGAATGGTAATAAAAAGTACATAATATATATTATACTCAGTTAATAAATTTTATGTTTCTGTTAAAAAGAAAAACGAATCAAATCACTCAATCTTGCCATTTAAGTAATAACCTAAATTACAAAACAAAAATGTAAATATTATCTTTCTATTAAGTTCATAATGAGACCTAATCAAAACAGTCCGCACCATACAAGTTTAATTAGTTAATCCGGGCGGCCGCTTCGAGGATACGTAAGCTCCTCATTCTCAATCGGTGACCGGAGTGTGTCGATACTTTTGTGTTGTTTGCCATACTAGGCCACAATCCTTGCTATCGTTATTAGAGCGAATGATAGCCAAACGTCTATCGTTTCCTTGTTATTTACAAATAATTAAGAAACCTCATCTCACATAAATAAAACAATTATTTTTCTTAGGTGTACTTACCTCTTTTATTTCCGATTAACCTTGGACATAATTGCTACCCAAAGGTTGATTTGTTAATAAACGCACAAGCATCACGGTACGCTACTCACTTTAATTTAATAATCAGCAAAATTAATTTAAAACACCTAGAACATACCGTAACTTGTAACCATATTAAGTACCGGCGTCATCTATTGGTGAGAGATGCAACTGCAAAGAATAAGCAAATACTGACTGCTGTCTTTTGTCTTCTCGCGGTGAAACACCACTGGAAGGCAAGCGAGAATGTTGCGCTCTACTGATAAAGGACAGGAAATCGTTCGCTAGCATCTGCTTCGCAATCATACACCTAGAGCCCGTTCAAAACGAGAAGGCACATTGACGTGACAGAAAATTCCCTCATAGGCGTAGATGATTTCAAACAAGTAGGTTTTAAGGACCAGGAAAAATATATAAAATAACTGTTTGATTACACTATATTGTAAATGTATTGAAAGGTATAGCCAGAATTATAATTATCATAAATCGTAGAACATTTACAATTATTTCTCGGCCTTGGCTATGTATAACTTTCCCTTTTATACCAATTTTTTTCGCAGGTGACGCCATTGTACAAGCAACGAAACTAAAATGATTATTTTAGCAATAAAATTTATATTTTGTACCCGTATTTACCGTTCGTAGTGATGAAATTGGCGAATTTGTCTTGAGAAAGACAACAAGCCAAACCAAACTGCGGAAATAAACCTTTAAATCACAAATGGAAAAACCGATCAACACACACACACAATAAACATAAATAAACAACAAACATGAAGCAAAAATGAACAATGGTACCAACTATCACCAATTATGAATTACTTCCCTTCTAAAATGATAAAGAATATTGCAACGCCTATGAACTACCACCCAACCATAATGAACTCGCTCGAACATGAGTTCGTTAATGCGCATGTATGACGTATGGGTCTTCTCGTTTTGAACGAACTATACTTGCACTGACTACTGACGTCAGGGCCGCACCAAGTATTTTTGCTGTAGGGTGGAAATAAAAATTTGCCGTCCTCTTCTTTTCACCGTCCGTTTTTCGTGTAAAAAGTCTACTGTTGAGGCAAACTTCAAAGGAATTTGTAACTGAACCAATTTGTTGCAACATTTAATATGATCGTAAGTCTCATGCCGATTCAAAGTTCGTGAGAAATTGTTTTGGCAGTCTCGAAAACCACTTTGTTCCAAGAAAGTGGATTCGTCCATAAATAATTTGCATGCGAAACAAAATGCAGAATCTGCTCTGGAATAAGTTAATCAAGTGTGCTGAACTGTTTCACCGTTTGTTAAGATTTTTGTAAAATAACTGTTCGAAAAACTTCTATTGTTGGAATCTTTGCTTCCGTGAATCCATCCTACATATACATGTAATGGAAAAAATTCATAAGACCAATACGGTATGTATGATGGCACAAAAGCAAACGAGCCTTGTGTACCCTGCCCATACTGCTTCGTCGCTTGCCAGCCATCCAAGTATACTTTTGTCCCGTCATACCCAAACAAGCAACATTAAAATATTTATTATGAAGATTTGATTAATGTTAATCTTTAATCTTAAAATTAAATTACTTTGTTTGAAAACACTCTTTTGATAATATTGAATTTGAATTATTATTATATTTATTTACCTATAATTTAAAAGTCGCGCTTTACTTCTAGTTCCGGTAAAGTTACGAGAGGCGCTGCAATATGGTTTATCCTCATCCGTTGAGTCGCGAAATCGTCAATTGCCTACGGTGTTGGGTAAAAGCTGCATCCCGCGAGAAATATGGCTTCTCTAAACATTAAAAGATTGCTAACTAAGAATCGGACTATTATCCTAAACTTAATTAATCGTTATAGCAGTACAGAACAATTTGTACATCCTAAGAGTACCACAGAATCCACAAAGTCCGGCCAAGCGTACTTCGGTTACCAAGAAGTTAACGAGGAAGAGAAAACTGAAAAGGGTACTCACTACAACTGACTTTTATATACAATAATCTAAATTTTGAATACATTTGAAGTTCACAAAGTCTTTGAAGACGTAGCCAATAAATATGATATCATAAATGATGTTATGTCTGGGGGTGTTCACCGCTTATGGAAAGACATTTTTATACATACTCTTAGTCCAACAAAACATACGAAACTGCTAGATGTAGCCGGAGGCACTGGTTAGTATATTACAATTATGTAACAAGCCTGATCTTAAAAGTGCACTTTGTTAGGTGATATCGCTTTTAGATTTTTGGATTACATGAAGA
>LR737389.1:9246336-9270163 GCA_902655005.2 Marronus borbonicus
ATCATTCGGTCACCGGTTGATGATGAGGACCATTCGTGTCCTCGAAACGGCCGTCCCGGACTAATTATTATATTACTATATAATTAATACTTATTCTCATCGCGGCGTTCCGTGCGTGCTGAAAACGAACATTAAAAAAAAACGTTTCTCCAGTATTACTGCTGAAAAACTTAATGTGCTACTAATCAAAAAATTTTCCAAATCGCCAAATTTTTCTAGAAAAAGAAAATTAAATTTGCAGTTCTTCATTTTTGAGTGGAGCACAAATTTTGGAGAGGAGTGTATATTTATCTTTTAACTTTTAAAATAAAATAAGTACAGATTGGGTAAACAACCTTTTTTGGTGGTCCTTAGAAAAACTTTATTAAAAAAAAAACGCATACAAGAAAGTATAGTTACATCAAGCAATCTCCAATGTCGAGCTTACCGTCATATTTGGCTTTTTCATTTACCAAAACAACTAAATGGAGGGTAATTAATATGTTTTAAATCGATAACAAAGTTGCTAATGCAAGAATTAAACGCTGTATAATGTAAAAGTAAGTAGTAATAGGATTCTTATATTTTCAGCTATACCATCCCTGAAGATACATGATCAGATAGCGTGTGCTCACTTGGAAGTCCGATGTGCTTACGAAGAAAACAAATTTGCTTCATCACTAGTATTCCAGCACATATGCCCTTCCGATTACAATATCAGAGTTATAAAACCAATAAAATCAAATAGGAAACCATACTGTCGCTGGCAAGTGGAGTACATCTTTACAGACGCGACTAGATCATACGCAGGAGGAAACAATGCAGCTGAAGTGTGGAGGGAATTGTCCCGTGCTCCATCAGATGCAAGGATTATAAGCAGAAAACGTGTAAATGATAACACTTTGAAGGCATGGCAAATTGAATATGGTGTACAGCCTTACAGCTGTAAATGTTTGAAGGATTTTCAGTTTGAACTGACGCAGCCCGCACGTGGGGATGAAGCACAACTCCAATGAAGCTTACAACTTTTTAGATTATCTATCTAAAAAAATGTGTATTTGTCCTTTATTTGTTGACGATTAATTCGAATTTTACTGTGATATTTGTGTAGTTAAAAAATAAAAAAGATATGTGAATATCTCTTTTATTTGTTATAAATTTTAATACTTGTATGAAGTGAATTTCGAAACTTTTGAATGTAAATATTTGTAATCCTTTATGAATATTAATAAAGCTATGAAATAATATAAATTTTATGTTATGTAGTATTATTTCATTAACGTCAAATTACATTGTGCTGGTTATTTATGGTACATCCTTGACCAGCCATGACATCGAATGAGTCTAATGACAATTGAAAATTATTTAATGTCTATAATTTCATTTGTTTCGGTCACGTGGATCTCGATATTTAATGAACAGTCTATATAGTACATAATCTTATAATTTACAAGGGCGGTTCAGAAAGTCTCGATAAAATCTAAGAGATGGCGCTGCTTATGTCCCAGCTACATCCATCACACGGTTTCATTTTTATTGTATATTTAAGCAAAGAATTTTTATTTAAAGGCTTAACACCGAAAGAGATCAAAGCTGAGTTGTAGTTCATGGCACATCTGCTCCTGTGTTAGTAACTGTTTATAATTTGGTAAATGAGTTTAAACGTGGCTGTACATCCGCAAAAGATAAACATTGTTCCAGTGGAAGTAACTGCCCCAGAAATGATTGACAAAATCCACGATATGGTTTTAAGTGATCGACAAACCAAAGTGCGCGAAATGGTTGGGCCCCCAGGCATATCGCAAGGTACAGTGTTTTCAATTTTGTACGAAAAATTGGGCGTGGAAAAAATCTCGGCTCTCGGTGGACTGGAGTGGAGAGAGTGGAGAATGAACGTGGACTCTGAGGCTGTTTTGACGCTTTTCCATCGAGTTTCTCCGTCGATACGTAACTGTGGACGAAACATGGATACTACAATGCGGAGACGATGGAACGCTTAAAACAATGGGTCTTTGAAGGCGAATACGGGAAATCGGCCGGCGAGGTGACGGCCTCGGTTTCTTGGAATTCATGCAGAATTATCGACATCGATTGGAAAAAGGACAAAGAGGAACTGGAAAGTATTATACGTCGTTATTGGACTAGTTGAGCGAAGAAATCGAGAAAAAGCGTTCTCATTTGAAAAAGAAAAAGACAATGTACGGGTGCACGTCTGCGCAGTTTCCTATGGAACTAAAGTTCGAATTAGTACAACATCCACCGTATTCACCGGATTTGGTCCCCAGTGCTTTCTTTTTATTTCCAAATTTAAAAAAATGGCTCGGTGGACAATAGTTCACGTCGAACGAGGAAGTCATCGTCCAAACAGATGCCTCTTTTGAGGACCTTTCCAAATCCTACTTTTTGGAGGGCTTTAAATAGCTGAAGCTTTACTGTTATTTTAACAAAAAGAACAAAAAAGAAATCTAAATATTTTATTTTCACGACCTACTATATTTTTCGAGTACCGAAAAACTTCTTGTTTTTAGCAAAGAATTGGGACCAGACTATGCAAGAAGTGCATATTTTTTAAATATACTAAAGGACTTTAATTAATTTCGAATAATTTCAAAGGTTCCACGTTTCGGCTAGCGAACTCAGTGTTCAGAAATTCACTAAAAACGTTCTAAATTAATCTAACTAAGGAAAGTACACTACTTTTTTGGAAATAAGTTTCTATTAATAGAGATTACTATAACTGGCTAGATTGTTTTCACCAAGTTGATTATAGACTTATTTTTGATCATTTCTGTTAATAAACCACAATTTGCAATGCATTAAAGAACGTAGAACTGTTGTGAACGCTCCCTTTTTCCTCAAGTATATAAATAATGAAAAATCCCTAAATTTTTGGTGCTATTTTAAATTCTTTTGTCACTAGAAATCAATGTTGGTAGTCGGTGCGGCATTCTGGGTAATTTTAGTATGGAGTGGCGTGTTTGCAATTTTGGTCGTCCTTTGTGAGTTTAAAGTAAAATGCCGCGTACAAAACGTACAGTAAGTTAATTGTTATAATCGAGCGATTAGAAGACGTAGAAATTTTGGTATACACTGTAACTGCTTCTATCTAAAGTTCTCCTGCATGAAAAGGAATGGTTAAAAAATGGTAATGTCATTTTTTGTCAGTCTTTTGACTTAGTGATCTTGCGGTATTATTTTCCGGATTTTTAAGCGATGTAATACCATTAATTCGCTTTCTATAGTTTAGAATCTCAAATTTTCCGACTTGCTCTATCGATTTTATTAATAGTTAATAAGCTTTTTTCGTTTTTTTTTTCAATCCTGCAGATGTTTAATTATTCATAACCAAAAAATAAAAAAAACAATGTCTCATGTTGAATTAGTTTCGATACAAATACATGTTTGTATCATTCCTAAGTTGAATAGTAGAGATTTTTTTGCTAAATAAGCTCTAACAGGGCGTTGGTTTCGCCATATTTGCTATAAATTATAAAAATAATGCTTTCTTGTGTATGTTTCACAATGCTTATGATATGCTCCTGCACCCATCTTTTTTAGCTAAGGATTTGGGTATTAGGTCAGCTGTCGCGTTATCAGCGATTTTATGAGCATTAGGAAATGTACTAGTTTTTAATTTTTGGTGCACATAGTCCAAGAAGATGATGGAAGAAGATTTAGGTGATGAGTCGTCTGGTTCAGACTTCGATGACGATGAGGATCCAGACAAAATTCAAGTGCCAGGTTAGTTTTTGATTGAAAAGAATATATCAGCGTAAGTTTGTACATAAAACGTTCATGTGAAATTAGGAGGTGGCAAAAATCTCGCAGCTGCTGCTGGGATATTGGAAAGTAAAGTGAAAGAAGAACCGAAGCAAGAAATGAAACCACCTCCGATGATGGGCGGTAATAGTAAAATGGGAATGAACATGCCAATGTATGACATTTTGAATCCCGGTTTGCCCAATAGTAAGTACATTATAAATTTATTCCGTTAATGTGTAATTGGTCATTATATGTCTTCATCCTTATTTTATTTGCCTACATTGCTATGTTTGTCGTCACATCTGTTTTGAGTGTGATTTTTACAGTGGCTACCTATGGGATGAATAGTGTGTCTGCGATGGCTAATATGTTAAGCAGTCTTGTGGGTCCCATGAATATGGGGCAATTTTTGCAGCAGAGTAAGTCAACAAATATTCAGAAACACTGTGAGTTCTCTTGCATGGCTGCTTTTTTCCTACTATGATTTTGCGGTATCTAAAATAAACATAATATAATATACTTTGATCGAATGGCACTTAATTAGTGATGGTGATGGACTTCTGTTGATTTTGATATTAGTAGGATCTCTATATGCCAATTAATAACTTTGCACTGTAACTTTATAAGTCCTCGTCCCTAGAGTAGAACATATTCCTACTCCATCAGAATGGTGGTGTTTTATAATTGCAAATTGGAAGATCGCAAAATCTGTATCACCGCGATGTTTGGCGGGCAAAGTATTTGCCAGAGCTTGAAAAACTCCTCGATTTAGCAAGTGATGGTTAGGAAATTAGCGCATTTGACATATTCTTAGAGCCTGTTTAAGACGAACCAAGTTATTTGTTCATTAATTGAACAAGTTGACCAAGAAATCGTCAGAACTGTGCTGTTCTACATTCTACAATAAATTGAACCATTTTTAATGGGGAACCATTAGATACGCTAACAATTCACGGAGTGTTTGATTTGAAACGACATTAAGGTTTATGTTTACATAAGGATGCGACCATTTTTAATCGTCCTATACAAATAACTTGAAAGCTTTTAAAACATTTGATAATATGCTTTATATGGGCCAGAACATTTTGTGTATGGAACTTTGTAACTAGAATCAGGGCCGCGCCAAGCCCTTCTAGTGCACTCAGATAAGGTCTTCTTAAGCGCCTGCTCATAGCAATTACAATCGATACGTTTTGTATAATAAAAAAATATGTTTTGCAATTATCAAATATTTCATATTAACAGCAAGTTAAAAACATTATCAAGTGCTAAGACGAACACCGCGCATCCTGTTTCTAGAAAATGGCATTATTGAATCTAATTTAATAGAAATGATCGCCAGATTTTGAAGACGTTCTTGTGACATTGATGATCTGAGTTAGTTTTTAATCATTTTTAGTTTTGATAAGTCGTTCGCCACCAGCCCCAGAAACAGACATAGTTAACAATATGCACAATTCTATAGTAGTGTACTTAAATGCTTGAATTAAAGTGTTTTTTACTGATACAGGGTGTTACGAAATTCGTGAAGACGGATAATGGGATGGCGATAACCATCAAAAACTGAAAGAAACGTCTCTTTACCATTTTTTAATCTGACCAATTTTCCTGATTTATACTAACTTTAAAAGTGAAAAATAAATGTCACCATTTTTAACATTTAACAACTGAAAGTGTATAACACAAAACACTTTATAACATTTGGTCGAAATATCTTCTAACAGTAACTAAGCATGATCCAAGCGATAAAACAAATGTACTGCGTAAATAAGTCGACAGTTCTACTCTAAAAGAACACGGTTTTTACATGGGTCGATACTACTCAAATCGCAGGTATTGTTGACGCTTCAAATAATATCGCATGTAAGTAGTGCGATGCGATTTCCTGGACATAGTTTTTCAAATACTAATGTCTTTAAAAGTCTAGAAGACAGAATTCTTTTCACAATACAACCACGTAGGATGCTGGCCGATCTCGTTTACGTGATGAAGCAGTCCTTGATTTAATCAGAAAGGATCCTTCAAGAAGTACTAGGTGCCTAGCGAGACCCATATCATTCTACACCAGTCTAGCATTTGAAAGATAATAGCGGTCCACTTCGGTAACCATTATGTGAATGCTACCTAAATCACAATCCGAACATCCAAGATTCTATTCTGTGGACTATTTACCCCAGATCGTATTTTCAATATTTGTAATCGACATCACTGAAATGAGAATCCGCATTAATAATGCCTAAAAACCACCAACGTCGCTTTGCTTTAAATATTTGGAGTAGTTTACTGGGTGAACGAGTGGTAGAGTTACGTCAAAACTTATTTTGTTACAAATGTAATTACTTTCCATTATTTTCATATTTTGCTGTACCGGCATAAATACAGAAAATTATTTAGATTTGGATCGGTGCCTCCAAATCTCCGGCCAAATATGGATAGGATATATTTTGTTTTTATTTTATTTAAATCTGTTAAATAAGTTTTATCTAATATTGGAATGTACATATCGACGTAATTAACTGACCTACTCTAACAAGATGGCGGCGATGACGCACACCAAACGAGGGTATACTTTTCCTAACAGTTGGATTAGCAGGGGTGGTCCAATACCTTGGCTTCCTCGATCGCCAAATTTGACACCTTGCGATTTCTTCGTATAGGACGTTTTAAAAACGTTAGTTTACCAAACACCTATGGCCGATGTTAATGAACTAGAAAGCCATGTATTTTGAGCAACGCACCAAGTAACACCGCGGATGTTACGTAACGCCTTTCAAACAATAGCAAGGTTTGTTGGAGCATGTTTAGGTGCTGTCAGACAACAAATCGAACAAATGTTATAAAGTATACGTTGTAGACCGGTTTCGTACACAAAAGCGAGATTTGAGCCACTTACAAGAACGCAAATTAAAATGTTTTAATTACGCTATAACTTGAAAACAAATGAAAATCGAGAAACACTTTTTTACATTATTTTGACGTGTACAATACAATCATGGAGTTTGATCTGTTCCTCCTGACTCACCCTGTATATACACGTGAATAGACATACAAGAGATATACGAAATCAATGATTCGATTTAAGAATTTAATTAATTGAATTAGATTAGATTAGTAGATTAATAAATTGAAAGTACAGTGAATAATAAAAAAATGTATGATCTATGTTCACAATTCTTACTGTTTTCTTCTATTTAAACTTAAATTTAGCTAAA
Organism: Marronus borbonicus; assembly: GCA_902655005.2. Lineage (NCBI taxonomy): Eukaryota > Metazoa > Arthropoda > Insecta > Coleoptera > Scarabaeidae > Marronus > Marronus borbonicus. The sequence continues at coordinate 9,253,290 of LR737389.1, forward strand.
ATATGTGCACTATTTGCGAACCTACTTGAATATTAATGTTATTAAGGATAGAATTGAAAAAAGAATATGGTTGTGTATTTGTTCCAGTTCATTTTCTTTAGCTTCCGTTTTGGTTGTTTCGGTTGTTTATTTGTGGTCGATACCAAGTACTGTATGTGTACAAGTATGTGTTCGCCAAATGTTTTTAAATGTAATGTCAAAATTGATCAATTTTGATACGTTTCCACTAATTGGGAAATACAATTTGCTGGTTGTAAGACAAGAGCAAATATATGTTGATGTTCTAAAGTGGCAAGCGGTTGGGTATTGATATGATTTTTATTTTCGAGGTACATTTGGTACGTATTGATATAGGAATGCGGTTACAGAATTCCTATTTGCCAAATCAAATTAAAGCAAAACAATATCGACGCTACAGAGCTTCACTATTGTTTTAATTAAAAATGGAAAGAAATCTTAATTTAAAACTACGTGCAATAATGTCACTATACAAGTTGTTCTGTTTAAAGTAAACAAATTGACGTTCACTTTCAGTACAGTCGACAGTAAAATTGCAAATGTAAATATTTTTATTTCATAGATCATTACGAAAAGCGTTCTACTAAATTGGTATTAGTCTCGTTTGAAATTCACCAAAATTTAATCATTTATTAATTTTAATAAAAGTGTGTACACAATGATGTAGTCGCTGTTATCAAATACAAATTGTTTATTTAAGTGTTTTATAAACAGACATTTCCGTTTTCTTTTGTTTACATTGTCACCGAATAGAGTTAACAAGATTACATGGAAAAATCATTTTTTATAAAAAAATGTAGCTTGTCGAATGAATGCTTACGTATATTTATGTACATGCATGATTTATGATTACTATATTGCGGATCGGCGAGCGCCTTTATCACTTGTATAGGCGTTGATATAGAGTCGTGCCGGTTTACGTACATCCGTCAGTTAAGTCACACCTTCTCCGCCCTCCACGCGAGTCAGTCGTTAATGTGTAGTCAGAAAGTACGGTTGTGCATGTTTCATCTTTAGCTTTGTTCTCTATATTTCTAAATCGTTTTCTGAGGCTAGGATTTTTTTTTAACCTATTCTATATAGTGTTAATTGCTTAGTTTCTTCCACCGTTATTTTTTTTTTCGATTATTATCATCTTTATTCTCACATTAGCTTTAGTTTACTCTACTATATTTGCTATGTACCTGTGATGTGATTTAATTGTGCAGATATATTAATTTGGCTTCTGTTGTTTTCTTTTATATGTCGCTTAACAAATGTCCCCGCTAAGAACTCATGAATACCTGGATTAAGGATCGTGATTGTTTCGAAGTTGTCCGCGACACAGAGACTTATTGCATAATTTGTTCAGTTACTGTAAAATGTTCCAAAAAAATGTCGATTTACTATAAAAATGTTTTATATCAATTTTCGCCGTATACATTTTTGCTTTATTATATTCTTATATAAGAAAAAAAAAACTATCTCGGAGGCATGTTTTTTATACTAATAGCACTACTAACAGCATGTCCACCTAGTTTGTGGATGGAAGATAATTCCTTCCGTGGATAATTTACAGAAAAAGTGAGACATCTATCCGAAGTGAGCAACATCTTAATAAACATTTTTTGGTAAACAATAGGTTATGGCATTTCATTGTAGGACGCATTTCAGCAAAACACTTATCTGTACAGATTTATATTAAATTTACTAAGGAACAACGCATTTTAGGTGTAGGGAAATGCTTACAAAGGAAATTCTGGAATAGTTTCTCTTGCAGATTCTGAAACAATATGCAAGACGTCCTATTTAAAAGAAAACTTAAACATGGTGACAGTGTCGATGGCCATTTGGTAGGCGCTAGCTAATATAAGAAATGTTTCGATTAATTTACATTATGTTTGACTAGCTAGTTTGAGTTGGACATCTAACTCGAAAACGTGTGTGGTGATTGATTTGAGTCGGGCTCGATTTAATTTACGCTAGCGGGCTAATCAAACCGAGTCCCGATAATTTCGAATCGAATCGGAATCGCAACTCGCTTGAGTTTACACCAGATCTAATCGGGTCGAGGTCATTCGTTAGACAGGGAGATCCATTCTCAAGCTTTGCCAATTATCTGATTAATCTTTTCTTTAATAGAAGTATTTATTTTGCCATTCTCGTTCATATACTGGGCCGCTAAATAATACCAATAATTACCCCATCCACAACTTATCTAAAATCACCACACAATCCTGCATTATATATAAGCATCGTCATCATACTACAATGCATTGGACCACGCGATACAGGACCATAAAATAATTAAAAAAAAAGGTCTTGTACACTTGTTCGTCAGCCTATTGTTTTCAAGGTACAGGATATTAAGAATTTTAAAAATTATTTTTCTTCAATATCTTATAACAAAAAAAATCATTATTTGGTCGACCTAAGCTCTAAAGATAACATAACGTAACAAAGAAAAAGAATGATTAAATTAAAAAAATACCTAAGGTACTTACCTCTGAAGGTGTGCAAATTGATGATCTTGTTCTTGCACACACTTTTCCGGTCTTTGTGTTAATGACTGACGGCATCTTTGATGTACTTCTGGATTGTTACGTATAGATATCTTGGTAGACGCCGTAATTCTGTTCCATAAACAAAAAATTGAGACTACGAGCCTTCATGATCAATCCACCTATTTCCATATTGCTTTTGCAAAAATTGCCTTGCTTGTTGAAAACAGTGAGCTGGCGTGCCGTTACTGATGCGATACATACTTTGAATAATGTTCAGTGGGACATTTTCTATTAAACCAATTAGGTAATTGTCGATTATACCTGTCCGCACGGTAATAGACAACCCATACTAGCGATTCCGTATTACGGTTTGATGAGGGTTTTCATCTTTCCAATGGCACCTATTATGTAGGTTCAAAACACTATTACGACTAAATCCTGCTTCATTGGCGAACAAGATTAATAACAGAAAATGTTTTCCTTGATTTCGCAACCATTTCCAATATATTGCGCGGAGTATTTTTTGGAAATGTGACGGACGAAGAAGCTGTTCTTTGAATACATGTTTAAGTGATTCATGGTTAACATTCTGTATAACTGCACTTACTTTTCTGGTGCTTATTCTCGGGTTATTTTCCACTATTTGCAAAACAGCTTTTTCATTTGCTAGCCCCACTACTAACTTTTGCTTTTTTAAACCGTCCCCGTATTCTTCAAAAATGTAGAGAACCGTTTTTAAAAGCAATTTTAAAAAACGACGAACAGAATCCAGCAAAAACGAAATCAGAAACACTATAAACTTCAATAAATCATTAACCCGACATGTGCCCTAGTTTCATTGCTAACTACAGGTAAGCTTTTTTCAAAAATATAACATTCTAATAATAAACTAAAATAAAACAAAAATATAGTAATAATGGTTCAATTATGTTTCCACAATAGGGGGAAATTAAAAAAAAATATTTTCTAAAAAAACTTGAGGTCCTGTATCTTGAAAGGCAAGAGGCTTACGAACATTAGTGTATAAGACCTTTTTTTATTATTTTATGGTCCTCTATCGCGTTGTATTATGTATTGCGTGTAGTTTTTCCAATGTCACCCTGGTATATATTCATCTTTACAGTCTGTTTGTTTCACTTCATTCAATTACATTTTACAATTTATACATTTTATAAAAAATGCTATAGTTTTTAGATTGCACATGATTTAGAACAGATACCCGAAATTGAGTAGAACCGATGCTAAAAATGTCGAGCACCTGGGTACCCGGTCTCGCGCAATATTAACTGCGCTTTGTCAGTACGTTAATTCTTCAGTTTAAAAAAGAGAAACCGATCCTGTTGGAGAATTGTGACTTAACTTGGGGAATTAATATCCCCTAGCTGTACTTGAGTTGGGGAATTGAGTTATGGATTGAGTTGACAGTGGATGCGATTGGAGAAAAATAAGTACTCAAACCAGAAACGAAAAAATGAAAATACCAAGTAAAAAATACATCTCAAATGACTCAAATCAGGTTGCTTAGCACTACTTAAAAGGCATTTTTTAAAGTTATTAAGTCAAGAAAAATAACCACTAACAGAACGAATAAGAAAACGATAAAATGAAGTTCCACGTCCGTATTTTGTTTCTAGCATTAGTATTTATGCTAACAGGCATAATTATAGAATTAAAAAAAATATTTTGATTTATATTATTGTATAATGCACTTCTTTATTGCTTTCCCTGAGTAGTCGACCTGTTAAATTGTTTGTCAACTGTTTTTCAACATCTTTCTGTTGTGAAATACCAATTATAACATTATTTTTTGTTCTTCAAAAACGGAAAATATCTGATCATATTTAACAGCAAATATAGATTGAAATCGGTCATCCAATTTAACAGGACAAGTAACTAATAACATATAATGTATTTGGCGATTTTTTTTCTTAATCTTGCACGAACTTACGTGTATTATATTGTTTAACTTTGTAAATAGGTAATATACAATAAACGTAACACAACTTTTTGTAATTGCAGTGGAAATGGCCGCGTTGAGAATGAATATGAATCCGTTTATGCAAAACCCGTACCTTCAAAATCCGTTCTTAGCTAACCCAGCAGCTGTTGGAATGTGGCCTCCACACCTCGGTGGTAAAGGCGTACCTTCTATATGGATGAACAATAACCCGAAACAGATGCAAGTTCATGAAGAAGAGGAGGTAAGAAATATTTTTACCAAGGATGTTATTGGCGTATATGTGGGAAATTGTAGTACAAAATATCTTTTTCTTTATTAGGTTGATGATGAAGAGTTAGGTGTTGCTGAAACTTATGCCGATTATATGCCCGCCAAATTAAAATTGGGAAAAAAGCATCCTGATCCGGTGGTAGAAACCGCTTCTTTGTCATCCGTAGCACCAGCAGATGTGTGGTAAGCTTCCTCTAAAGACTATATTAAACTATTTCGTTGTATACGGTTAACAAATATATTATTCGAATTCTTTTAGGTATAAATTGTCCATACCAGAGGAACCTATCAAAGGTGGTCACCTTTCTGCTTTGCAATTAGAAAGTATAACTTACGCTTCACAAGCCCACGAACATATTCTACCGGATGGAAGTAGAGCTGGTTTCTTAATAGGTAATATTTAGTATTTTAAGACACTGCCTAAGCTCATATTGAAAAAGTTAATCAACAACAGTGAAAATGCACTTAATCAGAAAACTATGACAACATCGCATAATGTAATTTCCTTATCTTAAGTTGAATTCACATTTTGCGAGGCTGCCTCGGGAACAATTTGCAATGGCCTTTGTCGAATGAATAGCGAGGCAGGATGGGCTAGTTTAGTGCTAGGCAGGGTGGTCCAAACTACGCGAGGCAAACACCTACGTAAATATTTAAATTGGACCCTTGGATACGAAACAACACGTATCTTAAAAACGCTCACGTCATGCCAAAATTTGCTCATAGTATTCGTTTCAGCTTCTTAAACCTTTCACTGTGAAATTTTCGACCGAGCGAATTCATTTGTTAACACTTTGTCGAGTATTGTCCGACCTTGAATCACCAACGGAACCATTTTCAAAAATCATACCAATAGTTAAATTCATATTTTACAATTGCTAGTATGACATCATATATGCAGCCTAAATTACGTGAATCGATATTTATCCTCTTCCGAAAATACAGAACCTATTTGCTTGATTTTACATTTTAAATGACTAAAATTATTCTAATTTTGTGTTTAGGTGATGGTGCGGGCGTTGGAAAAGGCCGAACCATAGCTGGTATAATCTTCGAAAATTATATGAAAGGGAGAAAGCGTGCCATATGGGTATCAGTCTCAAATGATCTCAAATACGACGCCGAAAGAGACTTGAAGGATATTGGAGCGGGAAAAATCGATGTCCATCCGTTGAACAAATTCAAATACGCGAAAATCTCTTCGGCTCAAAACAGAAACATCAAAAAAGGCGTAATTTTCTCCACATACTCCGCGTTGATCGGCGAATCGAATGCAGCCGGTGGAAAATACAAGTCCCGATTAAAACAGCTTTTACAATGGTGCGGTAGCGATTTCGACGGACTAATTATTTTCGACGAGTGTCATCGCGCAAAGAATTTATGTCCTGTAGGATCGTCAAAACCCACAAAAACAGGTAATGCTACGTTAGAAATTAAAAAGTCAGTTTTTTAAAGACGATGTTCACTCCGTGTTTGTTATTCTAGGCCTTACCGTGCTGGAATTACAAAATAAACTTCCGAAAGCCAGAGTCATCTACGCTTCTGCTACTGGAGCATCTGAACCAAGAAATATGGCGTACATGGTAAGACTAGGTCTTTGGGGTGAAGGTACTCCGTTTACGGAATTTAATGACTTCATATCGGCGGTAGAAAAACGTGGTGTTGGAGCTATGGAAATTGTCGCTATGGATATGAAGTTAAGAGGTAATTTACAATTTTTTTTATCCTTTGATTTAAAATATTTGTCAAATCACATTCTCACATAAACACACTCGCACGTATGTGTAAATTAAACTTTGGTCTGTTTATCCCCCAGTGTTATCTAATATCTCTGAGATGGCCGGTTGTACACAGGGTGCTGCACATCCTACCGCTGCATGTATTTGAGATATATTTATCTGCTTATTACTTCTATTTCATCCCATATCTTCATTTGTGTCAATTGAATCCTCTTGGTTTGTTGGCAGTGCTTCCTTCATATACAATTTCGTTGCTATTTCTTCAATACTGTCAGTTTCTTTCCAATACTTAATTTCTTTCTTTTTTTCTTCGTTTTTTATCTTCGTTGTCGTTCATAAAAGTGAAATTCTCACCAACTAGTCGCAGGCTAGAAGTAATGACATTCCCACCATAATAATTTGCAGTAGTCCTCTTTTGGCATTACTCCTTCGATTCGGTATAACGTTCCTGTTTCGGAGTAAGAAAAGCAACTCCAAACTATCACCGTGTCTGGTTGTTGGTACAATGCGCTGGGGAAGCATTTTCTTATTAGGGTACTGTCCCACAAACGCCTTCCTGCTTTGACTGAACACTTTAAATATTAATTCATTAGTCCATAAAACATTTTCCCGCTATTCTACTGCCTAGTTTCGATTTTCTCGGACCCACTACAGCTTTTTCAATCGATTACCCCGGCGCAGCAATTGTTTACGAGCTGTCACATGAATAAATTCCCGTCTGCTGATCGGCGTTTGACCGTGGTACAGGTCATTTACGATAGCAAACGAAGTACGCCATTAAGGTGCTATGACGTCACGACAAAGTTGCCAATTTTCTGTTTGTCAAAATGAAAATAAAAGTAGTAACTAAGTTTGTGTAACTGTTTAACAACGTAATTATTGATATTCAGTGAATAAACATTCGCATTTACTTTTTACATTTATATTGATGATGATTATCTTTCAAAAGCACAATTTAATATACTAATATTACCAGAAGTGAAAACACGCTTTTGGTTACACTGACCCAAATCATAGTAAAACTGTATTTTAGGCATGTATATAGCACGGCAGCTCAGTTTTCACGGTGTAGCTTTTAAAATCGAAGAAGTGCCTCTTTCCCCGGAATTCGTTAAAGTGTACGATACCAGCGTGAAACTCTGGGTGGACGCTATGCAAAAATTCCACGAGGCTGCCGAACTCATCGATGCTGAAAGTCGTATGAGGAAGACTATGTGGGGTCAGTTTTGGTCGTCCCATCAAAGGTTCTTCAAGTATCTGTGTATCGCGGCGAAGGTAACCCACGCCGTAGCGACCGCGCATGAGGCAATTAAATGCGGTGAGCGAAACTATAATAAACAAAAGTACTTTTGAGAAGCAGTTATGTGAATTAATAACTTTGTATTGATATCTATAGGAAAATGCGTTGTTATCGGCTTACAAAGCACTGGCGAAGCACGAACTCTAGAGCAGTTAGAACGCGACGACGGAGAACTGACAGACTTTGTATCAACTGCGAAAGGTACTATTTAAAACTAATATTTTCCATCTTTGAACTACTTCAATTTTCAGGGGTATTTCAAACATTGGTGGAAAAGCACTTTCCAGCTCCTGATAGGAATAGGATACAAAGATTATTAGGTATCGATACGTCAAAGAAAACCGCTAACGGAAACGATGAGGGCAATACGTCTACAGGGAAAAGGAAGCCAAGTAAGTAGTTTGTTTGCTGTCCCTATTCCTGTTAAGCAAGAAGTTGTCAATATCAAAATACTTTTTAGGGATTAACAACATTGTTTGATGCATTTTCTATAAAAAAATTCTATAACTTTTTGTGTAATAGGTTTGCAATAAACAGTTCAAATTAACTTTAAGCTATTAGGAAACAACCGATAATTGCGAAAATGTTAATACAGAATTGGGAAAATACTCATGCACTACCATTTTTCATCAGAAACTGTTTTGTGACTTATTCTACCCTACCATGCAATATTTTCACTACTCCATGATGCGAGATTTTGGAATTTCCCAACCATTTATCAAAATATTTTGTATTGTGTATAGAACTGATTGTTCTAATGTTAATTTCGAAAAATGTTGCATGTATTTTAGCTAATTTTGGATACGCACTAGCAATGGGCGATTCAAATCTTTTTAGTAATTCGAATCTTAATGACGTATTAAAATTAACGATTCGTACAATACGACTCGTACCGAAAGATCGTAAAGGATTCGTACCGGTTCGTGATGATTCATGACTCTTTGTATTAACGATGGGCGATTCAAATCCTAATGACCCCTAAAGTGAAAGGTTCATATGACACGATTCGTATCGAACCAAGGGAATTCAGACCGATTCATGATGATTCACGAATCGGCGTACTAACGATTCGAGTTCTAATGATGAAATAGATATAGAAGGATGCAAATAGGTTGAATGTTATTATTCTTTGCTCTTTATTCTAATATGAACTTTTATTTATTTATTTAGGAAAAAGTACAAAAAGGAACTTGATCCAGTAACGACCGCTGGCATTTCTTTTAAATTTTAAGCCTAGTTAGTAACGCCTGTTTTCTGTCGGCACCGATGCCTCTATTTTCTGTTCTTGTGGGGGAAGGAATTCTTCATTACTGATGCCGTTAAAAAAATTGAGTTCTCTAGAACCCTCATTAAAATCATTTTTATATTGCGCTTTATATGAACCATCTGTTATAGATAAGTCCTTGGGTTGATTTTACTCAATATATAATTTGATGTAAAATCTGCACAGTTGTAGAAATTGGAATAAACCTTTCTGGAATTTGCGCATTGCACGGCAGTTTCAAAGTCATTGAAATCAAATACTTTACACACCTAACACAAATTGATGGTGGAATGTATCCGCCAACATAAAAGCACGGCTTGGTTTAAAGTATTTCCAGTGGCATGTCTCAAGGAAGTATATTGGGGTCCTTTACCTTTATTATATTTACAAACGATTTGGATGTTTCCTTTGATACGTCATGAAGGCAGTGGAAGACTGCCTGGGTAGTAATGTTTTAAATTGCTCAAAGATAAGGTGCATGCTATTTAGATCTGATAGGTAATAGGGTTACACCCTTACACAACTATTAGTAAGCACATGTATGATTTGGTAAGCGGGGTTAGTGTGCGCAACATTTCTTTGCGAAACTAGCAAGATATCTAATTAAGTTTTTATTCATAAAAGTAAAATAAACTTAAAAATATCTCCTCCAGTAATATATGAACTAAATAATAAATTATTGCTCCAATGTTTAAACAATTTCTGCGACAAAAATGTAGACGCTCTGTTGCAAACGTAAAACAAAAATAAACAAATGAGTGATCCGTAGATCCTCCATTGTTCTTAATCACTTCCAATAGTCTGTCATTAATAGATTTATATAAATTTAACACATAATTTTGAGGGATATTCTGCCATTCAGTCGCTATTGAAGGTTTCAGTTCCTGTACCGTGAAATATTGACGGCCTCCGCCATAAACGCGACGTACCAATTCACCCCACATGTTTTCAATAATGTTTAAGTCTGGTGACCGTGCCGGCCACTATAAAGTTTTAATCTTTTTCCTTTAAACCATCCAGTAATGGTTTTTGCTTTATGAATTGGCGCGTTATCTTGCTGAAAAACAAAATTGCACCCGGCCCATCACACCGCAATATCATGCGTTTATCCCGCTCACTTACAGCTTTCGCTAGCCCCTGGCCTTTTGGTTTGCCGTAATTTTCCGGATCTTTTAGGAAATTTCTAACGGAATGATCGCTTCTTCGTAACCGACGAGCAATTTCCTTCTTACTAACACCATCCTGGTGCCAGGCTAGAACTTTACCCCTTTCTATCAAGGATAATTGCTTTTTTCTACTCATATTGCAAACACTTTATAAAATATAATTTCTCGTGGTGAAATGTGTACACTTTACCAGCACAACCACTGCATATAAAGGGAAGTATCAAATTAAAACATTTTTGCTTATATTAATGTAATAAATGTACAGGGTCCAAATTTTTGTCGCATTTAAAATTCCTATTTTGATCTGGGAAAACCTCAATTACCCCTCATAAAGCAATAAACACCCAGAAATATCTATAAATGGACTATTTACATAACAAGTATTAATAACCCTCATTTACATTTTATATAATGTCTATAAACTTTGTTTCGTAAATAAAAACAATACAATTTGTCGGGTAGTGTAAATGCGTTAGGTAAAAAAAACTGTGTAAAGCAAACTAAATGATAGGAAAGGGAATAACGGCAACCAAAAAATTCAGATTTTAATAACACTATAGAACCTGAAAGATTACCTTGGTATAGGAACAACACTTTTTTTTAGCGGCTAAGTGGCCGATTTTTGGGATACAAGCACTCTCCAAAAATTTGCACGGGCTTTTGGTTTCTGTAAATATCTTTGGAACTATAACAGATACAATTTTTCTCTAGAACATAATTTCAAGTATATTATATAGTTTCCAGGACGATGCGAATTATCTGATAATATGGCATGTTATTTAACAGTTAATCAACGGCCAAATCTAAAATGCATATGGCAACAATCCACAAAAGTGTCTCATTTATTCAGATGCGGGCAGAAGCAACTATAATTTATATACCTATGTTTTTGATTAAGGTAATACACGTTCATACATATTTACATTATAAACTGGTTATTTGCAGCGCGACAGGCAGCAGCTAAAGCTTTAAAACGTAACAAATGGTCAACTTCTGATAGCGAACGAAATAGCGATTCAGAACATACATCGGGTTCAGAGTTCAAGATGTCTGACGCGGAATCGGAAATTTCGGAGGAACATTCGGATTCGAACCAAAGTAGTGATTTCAATCCTTTCAATTCGGACAGCGATTCGGATAATGATCCATGGAGTAGGAAGAAGAAGGGTAAGAAACAAAAGAAGGTTACTAAGAAGAGACAGTCGACCCAAGATAGGATCTCCATGTTATTAGCTCAAAAAACTAGTAAAAATAAAGCTAACGGCGGAAATGTGAGTAATCAAAAACAGTGCGCTCCCCCACCAGACGCTATAGAAAGAGCTTGCAATATGAAAGAAGAATTACTATCACAAATAGAGAAATTAGGAGAGAAATTGCCACCCAATACGCTGGATCAATTAATCGACGAACTAGGCGGGCCCGAAAATGTAGCGGAAATGACCGGTAGGAAGGGTAGGGTAGTTCAAACAGAGGATGGTATACAATACGAGACTCGATCGGAAGTTGATGTTCCTCTTGAAACATTAAATCTAACCGAGAAACAGAGGTTTATGGACGGAGAAAAAGATGTCGCTATAATCTCAGAAGCAGCATCTAGCGGTATATCTTTGCAAAGCGATAGAAGAGTTCGAAATCAAAGGAGGCGGGTTCACATTACGCTAGAATTACCTTGGTCCGCCGATCGAGCGATTCAACAGTTCGGCAGGACACATAGGAGTAATCAGGTGAACGCCCCGGAATATATATTTTTGATTTCGGATTTAGCCGGAGAAAGGCGATTTGCGTCGATTGTCGCTAAAAGATTGGAGAGCTTAGGTTGGTTCCACTGGAAAAACATTTGGATGTTACGTCCCTATAATTTATTTTCGGTTTTTAGGTGCTTTGACACACGGTGATCGACGAGCTACGGAAATGAGAGATCTTAGTCAATTTAACATCGACAATAAGTACGGAAGAGCAGCACTAGAAGCTACTATGAAAACTATTATGGGCTATGAGGTAAATACTACAAAATTAAAATTTCTTGTGACGAATAATGTTATGGGATCTTAAATTATCACTAATTTACCAAAAGTATAAGTGATTCCCAATATTTTAGTTAATAACTTATTTTCGCTTAAAGAGAGTTGACGCTAAGTAGATTACTTATCGATTAATTAAATTAAAAAAGCTACATTTGATGTCTAGGTACAGTGACTTTTATGTTTTGTTTCCCACTGAGACGATCTATCTAAGCGAGGAGTTATAAGTTTTAAAATATTTGGAAACTTTGATGCGTATCTTTAGCTTTTTCGGGGTGTAATTCGAGAAATAATCGAGATAGGTAAATGAGGGTGGGTAATCGATTCTCCGAGTCCGATTTTGCTCAAAAACATATAACTGAAGCTTTTGTATTGCTCTGAAAAGCCCTCAAAGGGATTTAGAGTAAAACGAGCAATTAAAATTTTGGTTTTATGTTGGAATTTATTAAAAATTCCAAAATTATTAATTTCGCGTAGAAATCATCTGATGGTATCTAGGGATGATTTTCTTACTTAAATAAACGCGTACTTTAAAAGAAAATTCAAAATTTTAACTTAAACATTTTTATTAGGATGATATATATTTTACTAATTGTATTGTAATGTTACAACGAAACGTCTACGAGGTTACAAGTCATCAGCGCACCCCCACATCTCTGTTTGGCACTTTATATTGTCCACCTGTGGAGTATAATGGTCCATCTGTGGTAGATAGCTCGAGTCCTATTAGAAAATTTCTTCATTTAGCCAAATATCTTTGTAGCGTGGAAATAAGGAAATTATTATTAGTATTTTTGGATACAAAAGTCTTAAATATTGCTTTCTACCGTACCTCCAAAGTGTACCAGTTCTCATATTCGTATTGCAACCCCTTTTTGAAGGAAAAGGTTAATTATTACACGTACAGTGACATTTTTATGGTTTGTCTCCCCCTGAGACGATGTATCTATACTTTCTACCATTAGCATTATTGTAGGATTCGCAGGTAGATTTTATTAGTCCCATTTTAATTTATGATGCACGCGGTTCTGTACTTTATTCGGTGAACCGAAGTACTTGACCTTGCCACGCGGAAGATAGTATCGATATTTAGTCGTTGCGAAAGAGAGACAAAACATAAACCACTGCACATATATTTGGGTTGTTGAAAATCACCTTTCAACTCACTGACGAGGTATCCGTCGAATGCATTATCCGGTTCTACAGCTGGATACTCGGAACCGGATATGTTCTAGAACCGTTTTCGGGTTCCCGAAACCAGATACCCAAAATCGGGTAGAATCGTTGTTAAAAATTTCGTGTACTCGGGTATTAAGCAACAGCTCTAGTTTAAATATAAAGAATAACTCAATTGCTTGCTAAAAGTCTCGGAGGAGTCACAATGAAATTTTTGAGTTGCGGAATTTCCACATATTGAACTGCAAGAAACGTGTATTCAATTTCCTAATTTAAAAGGACAATTGGAACATTATCGAACTGGGATGATAAAAAAAAAGAATTTGCCATATATGCTTAAAAAGTTTTCTGAATTCATCAAGTAATAAAAGGGGCAATTTCTTCTTGATTCCACAGCCAAATGTTTGCTTTTAAGTATCTTCTCTTATGCATGTATTCCGTGTCGATAGGTATGCTGGGATCTTGAAGATAGATTGAATATGTTCAAACATCTAAAACCCTAGCAAGCTATTAAATTTTATAAAATATGCACGATACAATAAGAGAAACCAACTCGATGCAAAATCTAAATCGGACCTTATAAGAATAGTAAATCTAAGTACTTATCTGTTAATTAATTAAATAGTTACCGCTTTCATGATACTATACAAGAGTTTACACAGTTTAATTTCTAAATATAGAATACTACGAAAAATTAATGTGTTTCTAGCCTCCACTAGTGCCATCACCGCAAGACTACAAAGGCGACTTCTTCAAAGACGTAGCGGACGCCTTGGTCGGAGTAGGTCTTATAGTTAATAATGAATCGATGCCCGGCGTATTAACCCTCGATAAAGACCACAATAACATGTCAAAGTTCCTTAATCGCATTCTGGGCATGCCAGTTGAATTACAAAATCGATTGTTCAGGTAAAGATTTTAAAAGAAGCCAATACAATTCCAAAGTTAACATGAGTCGTGTCGCTTTTTTTTTCAGATATTTTACAGATACATTAGGAGCAATAGTAACACAAGCTAAACGCTCAGGAAGATTTGATTTAGGTAACTGACAAATTGATTTTAGATGATGAAATTTAAGAATTTGAATTTGATAGTTATAATGTGTATAATAACTTCCTATCTGTTTACAATTAGGTATTTTGGATTTGGGAACGTCCGGCGAGACCGTTAAAAGGGTAAAGACGTGGATGTTTTTACGGAAGCATGCCACTGGAACAGCCCCCACGGAATTCCACACCGTTCACGTGGAGAGGGGTATGTCGTGGACCGAAGCGACAGAGAAGTGGGCGGAGCTTACCGGCGCCAAAGAGGGCTTCTACCTGTCGCATCAAATTAGAAACAACAAACACACGGCTATCTTAGCAGTAATCGTAGATAATGGGGTAAAAAAGAAGTCAGAGTCCAAGAAGGAGCAGATGTATTACGTACACAGACCCAATACAGGTTTGCAATTTAGGCAAGAAAGTTTAGCGGAGCTGGAGAAGAAATACAAAAAGGTAGATGCACGTATTTGTTAATAACTATACCTTATATATATAATTTTTTGCGATATACATAGGTAGAATCGGATGAGGCTCAAGAGTCGTGGATAGCGCAATACGACGCGTCGGTGACGACGTGTTCGCACGCTTACTGGAGAGGTAATTGTAGGAATGTAAACATGGGTCACGATTGCGAGGTCGGATTAAGAAGGAGGACGTACAACGTGGTATCAGGGTCTGTTTTATCGGTGTGGAGTCGAGTCGAAAGCGTTTTAGCCAGCAAGAATGGCACACATAATAATAAAATGCAAGTGATACGTTTAAGGACTGATGATGGGCTTAAAATTGTTGGTAAGTTAGAATAGGGCAATTGAAGACCGCTAAGTGCCGCTTCAAAATGCGTTAAAAATTAAAGATAATTGACATTCTTGAAAAGGCACCACTTTCACGTAATTCTGAGAGTTTATTTATTAGTGAAGCTCGACGGTTTCCAACTTTTACTAAAAGTGGCACTAACTGTGAGGCAATAGCGATAAAAGGTAGAGATAAAAAAAATACTCTCGAAACCACGCTGATGACGCCGGGTAGGCAGAAACATGTCCGTGTGTTAGTGTATTTTTTTCTCTCCTTTTGTTGCGTTTGCCGTGAATTATTCCATCAATACCATGAGGAAGCTAAGCTATCTTAGCATCATATTTTTTGGTTATTGTTTCTAGACATTTCCTGATGTGTTCTGTTAACTAAGTTATATATTTTTAGGTACTGTAATACCGAAAAACTGCGTCGACTCTCTAATAGAAGCTTTATCCATGGACGCCGAAAAAGTGGAAGAGAAATCGTTTTAATTTGAAGCAGAATCATTCTCGCGCACGGAAAAAATTGTTCCCGACAGTATTACTGTCCTGTACGAGATTCTTCTCGAAGAATCTCCTGGACGTCGGCTGGACCCCTTTCAAACGTACCCTTAGGGTATCCCCACCCGAAAAACTCGCAATTTTATTGAGAGTCGTATATATTAATGATAATAATAAATTTTAGGCATACAAATATACACCCGTAGTTTTTGTATTCTCGTTCGTCGATTAAACAGAGATCGGGGGTCCCTCGGGTTAGTAGAAAGAGTCCTTTGCCGTTTTTAAGGAAAAAAAAAACTGTGAAATAGTATAGGTTTACTTTTTAGGATACTTTAAGTATTTATATTTGACGATATCATGATACTTATCCAGGTCTCTTATTTTTCTATCCTCTCGTCACTTTTTGTATTGTAACGTTGCAATATTTCACCGCTCTGTTATGTCATCGGTCGCTTTTGTAAAAATTGGGAAATATCATTGGTGCAACGAATATGCTTTTAATGTCAGGGAAATATCCTTGATATTAATGAAGTATTTTTTTCAATGATTTTTTCCCAATTATAATTTTTACTATTTTAAACCTCTCGGTTCTACAGTTACAGCTTTTGCATCACTTGAATTCCTCAAAACACAATCTTTATCAAACATTGAACAATATCTATGGTATAAATATTTTTTATTAAATGTTCAAATATTATTGATTAGACGTATGTAATAAAAAAAATTCACATACCTTTTGTTCCTGTTTTTTTTATTTTGTGAAATGTGATTATTTATCAAGCGTCGTGAAAAATATTCTTATACTGTATTTGTATTTAGTGGAATTTATTATCTCAAAACAAATTGTTATATTCCCCTTATTTGAATCGAAGACAAAAATTAGTAACATATAAAATACAAAACCAACAAAAAAAAAAAGATTGACGAAGCTGTGTTATATTTGTTTAAGTTGTTGTTTTATCTCTCTATCTCTTTTTTCTTTCTTAAATAGTACAATGTAAAGCACTTGTAGTATACTTTTGAAAATTAAAATTAATTTTATTTAAAAGATTTGAACTTTTTAATACATATTACCTTTTTATCCTATCAATGGGACATTTTCTTATCTCTACGTGCTGTAATGGGGCATTTTCTTATCTCTA
>LR737389.1:9271936-9285001 GCA_902655005.2 Marronus borbonicus
CTCGTTTGTATTTCGAATTACACCCCGAAAAAGGCTAAAGATAAGGACCGAGTTTTTCAACATTCTAAAGCTTATAGCTCGCTTACCGTAAGAGATAGAAAGTCGGGGTAAGTTTTAACGGACGCAGCGTATGGAAATCTATAAATAAAGTTGTTAGTTGGAGAGATATAGGAAAATTAATAAAATGACGGAAAAATTTCGCAAGGCTAACCCCTTTGAAAATTCGGACGATTTGAAAAGTTGTAAAATATTAATTTTGATGATGGTCTCCTATGCAGTTTGACCTGCTGATTACAGGGATGACCCCCATTTTGCGGTATCTTCAATGGTTTTTGAGATATTTGAGTTTGAATGTCATTATTTTGGTAAAGGAGTGGTTGCAATACGAATATGAGAACTTGTACAATTTGGAGGTACGGCAGAAAGCAGTATTTAAGACTTTTGTGTCAGAAAAAACAATAATTTCTTTATTTCTACGCCCCAAAGATATTTGACTAAAAGAAGGAATTTTCAGCGCAAAACAAGGGCTTCAGTTATATGTTTTGAGTCAAACCGCTCACGGAGAATCAATTCCGGCCACTCTCAGTTACCTACCCCGTTATTTTTCGAACTACACCCCGAAAAAGGCTAAAGATAGAGATCAGTGATTCCCAACATTGTAAACCTTATAGCTCGCTTACTGTAGGAGATAGAGAATCGAGGTAACTTTTAATGGATTCAGCGTATCGACATCTTTAAACGAAGCCCTTAATTTGAGAGATATAGGAAAATTAAGAAAATAATGAGAAAAATCTCTAAGGGGTACCTCTTTGGAAATTCGGACGATTTGACAATTTCGAAAATATTCATTTTGATGGTGATTCCTTATGCAGTTTGACCTGCTTTCTCACAGGGATTGCACCATTTTGCGGTATCTTCAATTGTTTTTGAGGAATTTGAGTTTGAATGTCGTTATTTTGTAGCAAATTTATTTTCGTAAAGAAGTGGTTGCAATGCGAGTATGAGAACTTGTACAATTTGGAGGTACGGCAGAAAGCAGTATTTAAGACTTTTGTGTCAGAAAAAACAATAATTTCTTTATTTCTACGCCCCACAGATAT
Organism: Marronus borbonicus; assembly: GCA_902655005.2. Lineage (NCBI taxonomy): Eukaryota > Metazoa > Arthropoda > Insecta > Coleoptera > Scarabaeidae > Marronus > Marronus borbonicus. Next base: position 9,273,037 of record LR737389.1, read on the forward strand.
TTGACTAAAAGAAGGAATTTTCAGCGCAAAACAAAGGCTTCAGTTATATGTTTTGAGTCAAACCGCTCACCGAGAATCAATTCCGGCCACTCTCAGTTACCTACCCCGTTATTTTTCGAACTACACCCCGAAAAAGGCTAAAGATAGAGATCAGTGTTTCCCAACATTATAAACCTTATAGCTCGCTTACTGTAGGAGATAGAGAATCGAGGTAACTTATGGATTCGCGTATTATCCTCGGGTAGTAGTGGCTGGTCCTGGCTAATACCTTGACGTCGCTGTAGCTCCATAGAAATAATAATAATAACGCCATAGAAATAATGAAGAACACCAACAACTTCAATCGCGAAGATGGATACAAGATCAGCAACACGTGGAGGTTAGCACTACGAAGTCGTCATACAACGAACGACGCGATTCAGCGGAACGGAACGGTTATGGATCAGCAAAGCAGAACGGTTATGGATCAGCAGAGCGGAACAAAAATAGGATATATAACGAGCAGCAAAAGACAACAACAGCAGTCTTTAGAAATCTTCTGAAGAAGCTGACAGGACAGTCAGCGAAACGTCAAGTTAAATATCAACTACACGACATCACCCGAAAGACATGTCTACAAAGTATTTTCAAATTTGCACGAATAATTAGCTGTGAAAAAAATATCGGCAAGATGGGTGCCGCGTTTGCTCTCATTGGAGAATAAAATACATATAGAGCGTCATAAAATCTGTATTTTCTCATTACTACACATTACGTAAACATCACCTAGGAATTAACAACTGTATAAAAGTTAATACAAACAAATAAATACAAACGCAAAACAAAAGCTAAAATGGTCATAGTCTACCAGCAGACTGAGTTCTTTAGCTACCATTTTGGAAATTCGTTACAGGGAATGAATAACATACTAATTGAATATTTTATACATATACGTGCTATTGCAATGATTAAAATGACGGCAATATAATCGTTATGACCGGCGTCTATTTAATTTAGTTCTAAAATGAATATTATATTAAATTTGAATAAAACGCGAGATTCAGCAATGGCAGATTGTCGTCGCTGTGGCGGTGCGTGAACATACACATATATGAATCGCGTCCAAGCCATACTGATTAAGTTAGCGTTATTTTAATCGTTACACTACAGATTAAGTTATTCTTATACCTTCTCATCTTCATTGATATAAAAAATAGAGAACTTTTAAAGCTAAAATATATACTTTCCAAAACTAACGTCAGCACGCAGGGATTCAACATAATATATGCTTCCCTTTCTTCCTTGCGCGCTAGTTCATTCTTAGAAAATCTATTTTATATCATCAAAAAGATTTAAATATATATCCTTAATTTCTATTTTGCGCATCAGCTTGACGTATAGATTTCTACCTACTCGCCCTTTGATTAAGAAATTATTTAGCTTACAAGTACAGAGTAACGGTTAGAAATCATACATCGAGCTGTTACTTTATTTTATATAACATTTATTACTTATTCATGGATGGTTAACAGTAGTGAATACGTACATGATTATTGGGTGTGCTACATTGTTATACATTCATTTAAACAATACTGAACTATGTTCTCAAATTGTCAAATAGCAATGTTAGTGTAATATTTATCTTTGTATATTATCATTTATTTCACGAAGTTTTTAAATCGGCCAGGTATTGACAGGGGTGGACATCACCTCCCCATTACCTCCTGAATGCCTGCCCAAAAAGGCCAAAATTAATTGAATGCCTATGTCCAGAATAGTAAAAGGCATAGAAAAACATGGTTTGCGCTTTTACATGCCTTTACGTCTTTACATGTTATGTCACTTTCCCACGGTTACTGCACCGTTGAAAATCTCTTCGCTCCTTAATAGATCAAAAGACTTTGCCCACCCCTACTCAAAAACCTGCTTACGCGCATATAATTAATAATATGTTTCTTTGAATTGTTGAATTGAAAATGTTGATAAGGCTGCAAATTATTGAGTAATTTCGAAGACTATTAACAGAAAATAAGATATGATTAGGATAATGTTCTGAATTGGAGCTCATATTTTTATATTAATTCACACGATTCATTTTTGCGATAAAAGTCCCGGTTCCTTTAAAATTCTGGATTCCCGGCAACAATAGGATCGATGACATCGACAACAATTACATTTGTTAGCCTCTTTGTTGCTTGTTTCATTTTTTTCGCAAACTAATAATATATTGAAGTAATTGCCAACTATTCAGTGAGCAACTTTTAGGTTTTGGGTGGTAAAAGTAACATGTTTCCAGGAAGTGGAGGGGACGCAAACATATCGCTACATCGATTAGGTAGACAGTTTGGTCAACAATGGCACACTCTTCTCGTTGAACGCCTGTGTTTTAGCCAAATGTTGTCCAAAACTGCCCTTCAAAAATTTGGCTCAATCGCTACAATTTGATCGACGATTTTGGTTATCGTTACCAAACCTTTACAGAAATCTGTAACAGGTTCTTCGTTTTAGAACCACTATTGCCAAGTTCTACGTGAATTCCTTGCTTTGCCAGTTCTTGAAGGTCGACGTTGGCATCAGAAACCTGCAGTAACTCCTTGTTCGTCTACATTCCTTAGTTCTACTACATCGATTAGGTAGACAATTTGGAATCCTTGGAAAGCCGCGGCCACACCTTCTACACTTCTCACGAGAATTTATCCGTTAATTCTAAGATCTAAGTTAAGATCGATATGGCATCCATAATGTTATATATTGAGTTCTTGTAATGTGCAATGAAAATAATAAGCCTTAAATTTTGATATGATTCCCGGATCTATTGGTTGAATTACCAAAGGTGGTGTTGCATGTTAGGAAAACTACATCAATCAAAATGCAAATGTTTAAGCTACAAGTAGGTGGGATGGTTTGGAGCATTGACGGCGCCCATGCTACAGTCAAATGTTGTCCAAAGCTGCCCTTCAAGAATATCAGCAGGTTCCTTCTTTTTAGAATAATTATTGTCACGTTCTACATGAATTTTTTGTTCTGACAGTTTTTGAAGATCGTTGTTGGTAAGGTTCTCATCAGAAATCTGCAGTACCTCTTCAATATCTTCTTCGTCTACATCGGTTAGGTAGACAATTTGGCCAACGGCAAACTCTTCTCGCCGAGAAACCTTGGAAAGCTGCGGCCATACCTTCTTCTATACTCCTTGCTAGAATTTATCCGCTAATTCTTACCAAGCGTGATCGATGTGGGATTTACCATGTTATATGCTAAGTTCTTCAAATGTGCCTAAAATTTTGATATGATTCTGTATTCATTTGGCTGAATTACTAAGTTAGGAAAACTACATCAACCAAAATGCAAACGTTTAAGCTAGACAAATACGTGGGATAGTTTGGAGCATTGACGGCGCCCATGCTTCAGTCAAATGTTGTCCAAAGCTGCCCTTCAAGAATTTGGACGGATCGCTACAATTTGATCGGCGATTTCGGTTATCCTTACCAAACCTTTAAAGAAATTATCAGCAGGCTCTTCGTTTTAAAATCACTATTGTCAAGTTCTACGTGAGTTCCTTGTTCTGGCAGTTCTTGAAGGTCGCTGTTGGCAAGGTTCTCATCAGAAATCTGCAGTACCTCTTCAATATCTTCTTCATCTACATCCCCTACTTCTGCTACATCGATTAGGTAGACAGTTTGGCCAACAATGGAAGGCTCTTCTTGTTGAAAATCCTTGGAAAGCTGAGACCATATCTTCTTCTACACTCCTTGCTAGAATTCATCCGCTAATTCTTACCAAACGAAATCGATATGGCATTTACCATGTTATATGTTAAGTTCTTGAAATGTACAATGAAAATAATAAGCGTTAAAGGCTGGTCTACCATGGTAGTGTTGCATGACAGGAAAACTACATCAACCAAAACGCAAACGTTTAAGCTAGACAAGTACGTGGGATGCTTTGGAGCATTGATGACGCCCATGTTTCAACCAAATGTTGTCCATAACTGCCCATCAAAAATTGGGTTCAATTGCTACAATTTGATCAACGGCTTTTGTTATCGTTACTAAACTTTTAAACAAATCTGTAGCAGGTTCTTCGTTTTAGAATCACTAATGTCACGTTCTGCATGAATTTTTTGTTCTGGTAGTTCTCGGAGATGGCTGTTGGTAGGGTTCTCATCAGAAATCTGCGGTAACTCTTCAATATCTTCTTTGTCTACATCTCATAGTTCTGCTACATTGATTAGGCAGACAATTTGGTCAACGGAAAGTTCTTCTCGCTGATAATCCTTGGAAAGCTGCAACCATGCAACTCCTTCCAAGTAGTAAGTCTTAAATTTTGATATGATTCCCTGATCCATTGACTGAATTACCAAGGTAGTGTTGCACGTTAGGAAAACTACATCAACCAAAATGCAAAATGTTTAAGCTACGCAAGTGCGTGGGATGTTTTGGAGCATTATCCAGCAATAATAAAATTTTTAGTAAATTCTTAAATTCACAATAAAGTTTTATAGATGAACACCACACCGAACATGGCGTCCCCACTATTTTCCTATAGGATTAGGGGAAGCACAGCGCTACGACGAATTGCAACCTTTTGCTGATTGCTTCCGTGTTTGGGTATAATTGTACTTTATACGAATTAATGAAATACCGCGAGAGTTGGAACCAGGGTGAATTAAGACAGCACTAAACGATCTTATAATTAAATTATTTCCTTTCAGAACCATTGTTACCTTGGTAAAAATGTAGTAGGCAAGCTTGTTGATTTTTTGACTCTTTCAGTAGTACAATAATAAAAGGAGCTTAAATGAGAAACAACATTTAGAACTGAAGGATTCGATGGATTTTGATATGAACACTGTAGGTACAACATCATGTTCTTGTTGTTACAATCGCAATAGATTGATTAATTTAGAAATGTTTTGAATGATTCTATATAAAACCATCGAAAAGGATATCCTTCTGTTAATTTCACAGTATTTGATCGGTTGTGATGGATGTATACTTCCGCTAAAAGAAACTCATTATTAATTATAATGTGTAGCTTAATTGTACTGTGCATTTAAGATACAGAGGATCATTTATTAGCTGTACCGGTAACATTTGAAAGTTTATAATAATAATACGAAAACTTCTGCAATAAATGATAATATATAGTTTATTTAAAAGTAAGAAGAAGGATACGTTCGTTGTGTACCAAGTGTATGTGATTAAATACTTTTCTTCGACTATAACAACCACAACGTTTCCTCTCTCTTCTTGAACATTTACATATGCCCAAGTTTAAAACATTTGTACACATTATATAATTCTCGGAAAGCAAAACGAACAACTTCATAGAAGAAAAATATAACTATATAAATATATATTAAACTCTACCTGAGACCACTTTTAAATTCTTAATAACCTTAACGGAGAACTACCAATGCTAAGTTAGCAGAAAAATCTTGCTACCCAACGACTACTTTTGTTTTCTCCTCTCCTCTATCACATGAACCTGAGTTTCTAAAACGCGATTCTTTTTCTCATATTTCATACAAGAATGATAGTCTAGAAGTACAGTAATAGTACATAACACGTAATAATGGACTTAAATAATTAAATGCTACAGTTCAATGTCTCCGAAATTTACCGCCGAGAGACGACGATTCGCAAAATATTTTGGCACAGCCTTCCAAACTTAAGTATTTTCCTCTCCTAATTACAAATGTAAATATAAAATATTGTTTGATTACTGTTAGATATTTCGGATCTTATATTGGTAATTTTTGGAAATAAAGTACAAATGTGTAGGTACACTACCCGACAAAAACACAGACGCGGTATCGTTTCTATTCACGAAACAAAGTTTATAGACATAATATAAAATGTAAATGAGGGTTATTAATACTTGTTATGTAAATAGTCCATTTATAGATATTTCTGGGTATTTATTGCTTTATGAGCAATAAGATCAAATCAGATCAAAATAGAAATTTTAAATGCGACAAAAATTAAGTCATTGTGTGTTAACTTGTGCATTTATTACATTAATATAAGCAAAAATGTTTTAATTTGATACTTCTCTTTATATGCAGCGGTTGTGCTGGTAAAGTGTACACATTTCACCACGAGAAATTATATTTTATAAAGTGTTTGCAATATAGGTAGAAAAAAGCAATTATTCTTGATAAAAAGGGGTACAGTTCCAGCCTGGCACCAGGATGGTGTTAGTAAGAAGGAAATTGCTCGTCGGTTACGAAGAAGCGATCATTGCGTTAGAAATTTCCTAAAAGATCCGGAAAATTACGGCAAACCAAAAGGCCAAGGGTGACCGAAAGCTGTAAGTGAGCGGGATAAACGCATGATACTGCGGTGTGCATCCATTTCTTCTGCGTCCGCGAGAGTTATTGCAGAACAGGCGGGGGTACAAACGCACGTGCGTAATGTTCAAAGGATTTTAAAGGCGTCACCGGTAATATCACGGAAGAAAATGTTGAGAAAACCGCCACTTTCGGCGAAACACAAAGAAGCGAGGTTGAGATTTGCTGAAGAACACATATCCTGGAAGAAACAATGGGAAAAAGTTATATTTTCCGATGAGAAACGTTTTAATTTGGACGGACCGGATGGGTACTCGCATTATTATCATGATCTGAAAAAGGAACCAAAAGTGAAAATGACCAGACAATTAGGGGGTGGATCTGTGATGATATGGGCAGCGATTGGATTTCGCGATAAAAGTGGGATAGTGTTTTGCACAAACAAAATGACATCTGTGACGTATAACGACTTATTGCGTGACAATCTTCTACGTTTTGGAAACCAATGGGCTGGGCGCAGTTTTGTTTTTCAGCAAGATAACGCGCCAATTCACAAAGCAAAAACCATTACTGAATGGTTTAAAGAGAAAAAGATTAAAACTTTACAGTGGCCGGCACGGTCACCAGACTTAAACATTATTGAAAACATGTGCGGTGAATTGGCACGTCGCGTTTATGGCGGAGGCCGTCAATATTTCACGGTACAGGAACTGAAAACTTCAATAGTGACTGAATGGCAGAATATCCCTCAAAATTATGTGTTAAATTTATATAAATCTATTAATAACAGACTATTGGAAGTGATTAAGAACAATGGAGGGTCTACGCATTACTGACCACTCATTTGTTTATTGTTGTAAAATAGTATTTAAGATGTGAAAATTTAAAAAAAGAAGTGTAATTTGATTTGTAAATTCAAAATAAGGCTTTGCTGAATTGCTTCGCTAATAAGTGAAAATACAAAAGCTGTAGATGTAGCTGAATACCTAGAAATAACATTTATTCAGAATATTAATATAAAATTACCAATACCAAAAACGGAATATCAAACAGTTAAACTTTTCTGGAACAATCATTAAATAGTAATAAGATCCCGACATTTAAAAATAATAAATACAAAAATAAAACCGATATCTAAAGGAAACATTACGAATGATTGCAGATACCTTCTTATAAAATTATTAAGTAGCATGTACTTATTGGTGAATGTGTGGAGTGTTTATTTATAATTTTCTATCCGGCAGCTATTAGGTAGTCAGCTCGTTGTCTTTACCCTTCTTAGGAATTACTTTGGTATCCGGCGATTTTTGCAGCATCAGCTCTTCTTCGCCAACGGATGAATCGGGTTGTACGATGTTCCACGGTTGGATCTATTGATACAGATAGAAACGATTAAAGTTGAAGGTAAAGAATATAGAAACACAAAATTTACCTCGGAGGTGCCCCAAATTTGGTACACGACGTAGGTGGATATAGCAACGGCGGCCGATACGTTGAAAACATTTCTCCACGAGGATAAATTGTGCTAAAATTAAAAAAATGCATGTAGAATATAGAATTACTTTAAAAAAAGAACTTTTACGATAGTTTTTAAAAATTTGTACGTAGGCTTCTCGGGTTGTCAACTGCACTATTTTCTTGGTTTCTGGGCTGGAATAGCGTCGCTACCATAGCTTTCGCCAAAAATATGGCAAAAACTACAAAAGTTACGCGGTTCTAGCCCGGAAACCTAGAAAATATTTCTAAAAAATTCTTTGTGTGATATGTAATTTTGTATGTTTTACGCGATAACTGGAGCTGTAATAGATAGCCGACTGGAAGAAGCGAATACTAACATCAACCGCCGATCGGAGATGCTTAATGGATATACGTGCAGTAGTGCACAAAAGTTAAGCAACTTTACAAAAGGCTTTACTTAAAATAAATAAAAATAAGAAAATGTAAGACGCAAAAGATAAGCAATTAGTTACGTTGTACTTCGGAAAAGTATTCAATGGATTTAAAATTGGAAATTATCAAACAATATAAGAGATGTGTTTCACAAGCGACAAAATTAAATGTAAAAAATTTAGTGAACACAAGTCAGTAGTATCGAGAATGATACAAAGGTAGAGTGAACTCAAAATGAGAAGTACAAAAGAAAAATTTTCGTCGGGCGAGTCCTTTATTACGGGCCATTTGAAGAAACAGAGGTGGGAGGATATCAGCTACTACCTCAGTAGCGTGCCAAGATTTGATTAGGTTATAGCCAGTTATCGTGGATATTTATTTGGTTATTGTTGCAGTTGTCTTTGCCTTTTTGTATCAGCAAAACTGTCTTTTTCAAGGCAAGTCTTAATACAAACCAATAAAGTAGATGTTTATCATTTTAAGCACCTCATTTTTTTTCAAATTGCCAACGCCACTGGCACATTTTGTTCGCGCATCCTAACGATGTTCAGGTACGTACTTCTCATTTTAGATTCACTCTATCAAGCTAAAGGCACGGTGGCGCAGTGGACTGTTAAAATATCTCAAAGCATGGGTGCAGTTGCAGGAATGTATCACAAAATACATTGTAGGATAACATAAACCGCGTTCGCTAGGAGTAGCTCTAGTGTTTTGATCGTCACGTAATGTCAACATGCCTTATACATTCTATCCCGTGAACGTGAACAAATATTTTACCAAAATATTTGTAACCCCGTTGTTTTGTTAGTGTTATATTTATTTTCTTTTTTTTGCAATAAACCTATTATAACCACCTGTGTTTATTAACCTTGCTCACATGGACAACCACGAAAAATCTATGTAAATAACACCCATAAATAAATGCTTGTGCAATAAAACGCTTGTGAAATAAAACGTACTAAATAGCAACGCAAGCACACACGCTATACGGAGACTTTTGGCAGGTGAGTTCAGTGTGGCCAGATTGGGAAATTTATCACAATTTGGGCTATTTTATGCTTCTTTTTGCGACGAGTTTCAAACTAAAATCATGCGAATTGGAAGTGATTAATGTTGCTGAGCAAGAACATTTGAATGTTCGCCGGTTGGGTCAAAGGTATATTTATTACTAAGAGAACAGTGAATTTGTGTTATTATTGCTTGAAGGCTTAGCATTCCAGAAGTTTTTAAGTCGGATAGGGAACTAATAATTTTGCTTTGAAAATTTCAGGTTCAACATAAACAAAACTCAGGCCGCCAAAATTATAAAACACAAGGAAAGCATCTTCGAGTGGTTCATTCGTGCTAGAAACCATATGTCAGGAGAACTAATAAAAGCCAAGGCCAAAGAGCTACCTACAGAAATAAAACATGAAAAGTTTAGATCTTTAGAGCCATCTGATGGGTGGCTGGGAAGATGGAGGAAAAGACACAACATTGGCTTCTCGTATGTGCATCTCGGGTGAATCAGCGGACCTTAATCAAGAAGACAAGAATAGTTTTTGGAAAAGTTGACCGAGGTGTTAATAGGATACACACCAGAACAGATCTACAACGCAGATGAAAGTGGTTTATACTTTCGAGAATTACCTGATAAAACTCACATTGGGAGGCAAAGTATGTGTTGACCATATTGCTTTGTGCCAGTGTAGCTACACAAAGAGAAAAGCTACAGTAATCGGGAAAGCTGCTCGACTACGACCGTTAGAAAATGTGTCACTTACTAGTTTGGCGGCCACATAGACCTTAAATAAAAAGGCGTGGATGACAAGAACTACCATGACTGAATGGGAAAGGGATAGTTTTTCAGAAGAAAAAACAATTTTTTTTGGACAATGCTGGATCACATCTAAGCTAAACTTAACAAATATTAAAATCATTTTTCTGCTCCCAAACACGATATCTGCTTGTCAGCTCATGAACCAACGGGTAATTCAAAATTTTATTTTTTACTACCACAAGTAGATTCTAAAACATATTCTTTTAAAAATTGATAAAGTCTCATCTGCCTCAGAACTTTTAAAATCACTAAAACTAGCGTTTTAGAGGCTCTTTATTTTATTGCAAAGGCCTGGAACATGGTTACTCCCAACACCATTCAAAAGTGCTATTTTAAATCAGGTTTTAAAAATTTTCAAGTTCAAAAGAAGGCAATCTTAGACATAGGATTTGATGCAGAAGACGATTTGTCGTTGACAACCTCGGCCGAATTTTGCATAAACTTGAAAACATCGTTCAAGTTGAAAACCAAGACGACTTCATTAATTTAGATGAAAAAGTGCTCACAGAAGAACTGTTTAGTGATAGAATAAGCAGCGAAAATGAGATCGAAGAGATATCCATGCAAGGTAGTAACGACGAGCAAAAAGATACTAATGGTGCTCTAAGCTCCTACGCTGATGCATTAAAAGCGATCGAAAATTTAAAGAACTTTTCCAAACAAAATTTGAAGATAAAACTTGTATTTTATGTAGATGCTGTTTTGCATTTTTTGATTTATTATTTTGTCTATTTTGTTTTGCATTGCGGGCGGACAGTCCCCACAAGCTAACAAAAAAGCTGGAACGATGCGTATTCGCTCCTAAAGGTTTTCACTGTACATATAATTTATATAAATTATTATCAAAACGTTCCATAATTAAAATTACTTACCCCACTACTAGTTAGATATCCTGCAGCAAGAGGACTTAGAAAACTTGCCGTCATGTGTATAGTTTGTGCAAATGCCAGGACCGGCCCGGCAAAATTAGGAGCGATATCGACAACATTTGCCATAGCTCCTGCGTAAGCAGCTGTTATCATCGTGACAGCGATAAACCAGATCACTAAAATTACGATATAGTTGCAACCTAAGTACGGAATTAGGAACACTAAGATTCCAGGAACAACTTGTGCTGTAATTGGGAAAACAACAAAAATTAAATATAAACGGATATAATACTAAGAATTATATTACCCAAAGCAGTGAAGAGTTTTCGAACATTCGTTAGGGACATTATGTTCTTTGTCACTAGCTTATCGGCGATGTAGCAAAACAGAACCGACGCAACGTAACTGCAGATAAATGGCGCACCTGACAGCACACCATTCTGAAACAAAAAGAAAATGTCTACTTCAAATAAATTTGAATACATATACTAGGAACATAGTTGGTGCGATTTTATTGCACGATAACGCTGGCCCCTTTACCACCTATTACACGTGAGAAGATCAGCAAAAATTCGGGGTGTGAAGTGATGTCACATCCACCTTGTAGTCCCAACCTTGGCACCGTCTAATTTTCATCTGTTTGATCCACCTAAAGAGTTTTTTCTCGGCACCAAGTTTGAAAGCAATTAAGAAGCTATTAAGAAAGCTTGCAAGCTATGCAGGTGTTTCCGCAAGTATATTTTTATCGCGGGAATCAGAAAGTTCCAAAAGAGTCTGTGCCTGAACCTACTGGCCTCATAGATTGAGATGGGGAAATTTTAGTATCGTTTGATGTTTGTTCACACTTCCCCAAAACTTAACAAAACCGATGATACCAAAACTACAGAATACAAAATGCTAACTTCACTCTGCACGAATCAAAATTGTTTTCAAGTAGAGGACAAGTACTACAAGTAATTAGGAGGTACGGCAATGGGCGACCTCCTGTCCTCTTTGATCGTCGACATGTTTATGAATAAATTTGAAACATGTATGAAGATGGATACCGCATATTTTCCTAGAATTTGGCTTAGATATACCAGGTGTGTCGGTAATTCCTTTCCGGTTTTTCCGGCA
>LR737389.1:9285401-9337137 GCA_902655005.2 Marronus borbonicus
TTTAGCGAAAAAACCGGAAAAGAATTACCGACACACCTGGTATAGATGACATTTTCGCGGTCTCTGATACTAGAAAAAATACTACTCCGGATTTCCTCGCGACTCTCAATTCAAATATTTTAAACTATTAAATTCACAGTAGAAGAAGAAGTATACAGTCGTCTTCCGCTCTTGGATAGTTTAGTAATTAGAAACAACAAACAACTGGAAATAGACATCTATAGAAAGGAAACAAACACTAATAGGTACATTATGAAATGGCCGCGATTAGTTTCTTAATTAATAGATTAGTTAAATTCCCTTCAACCATAAGTAGGTACAACAAAGAACTTACACTCATAAAAAACGTAGTTATTTACAATGGTTACTTTTCTATAGATGTCGATCGCGTGCTTAAGAGAGTCCCTACATAGACATTATGTGAGAAATTCCACGACCTTAATCCCGGTATGAAGGTAACGAACTCCTCTTTTACAGCATATCGAACGGTTTCTGGGGGTCAAGATATGAACGCATGTTTCAGTTCGCGTAATACAGTTAAAAACCTTCTTCGCAATCTGAAAGGTAAGCCAATCATGGAAAAAAGATCGGGAATTTATAAAATTGCATGCAGTGACTATGCCAGAGGCTATATTGGTCAAACGAAAAGAGCAAAAGGAACACATCAGACCTTATCGATTTGGTAGATTAGAATCGTCAAGTGTAGCACAACATATAAACGAAACCGGGTATAATATTAAATTAGAAAACTTGAAATTGATTAAGAACATAACTTGGCCGCGGGAATTAGACATTTACGAAACTGTTTACATAAAAAGCAACACAAATTTTATGAACAGAGGGAACGAAGGCTGTTGTCGTACTCTATTTGATTTATTGGGGTAAGGCTGCACATGTTCTGTGTCTTGGAGCTGCAATTACAGCAAACTTTTTCGCATGACTTGGTTTTAGGGTATGTAGGCAGTAAAAATAGGTATTTGTAAATAATATTTTTCTCAAAAGTAGAGATAGAACAGTCATGTTAGATTTAGAGGTTTCTCACATTATTCAGTCACCGATTGAGAATGAAGATTCCACGCATCCTCGAAACGACCACCCCGTGTTAATAAATTTATTAATTACGTGTAATGCGGAGTGTGTCGATGCTTTTGTGTTGTTTGTCATACTACGCCACAATTCTTGCTGTCATTGTTTATGTATTAAATCATGTTAATAATAAAACTGTCGTTTTGCCTCTTCGTATTCATGAAGGTTATAGGTAAACTGAGAACCCTCGATTGCACAAGCAGAAAAGGAAACCAGTATTGTACAGATTGTCCCATTGTGTCTACAAACCACCAGAATTTTATTAAATTCCGAATTTGCCAATTTGATTGCTCTCCTTGTAGGTAACCTCGCCAATAGTAAAAAAATTGACTAATACATTTTTTAGCTATGATTAAAAAAGTAGAAATCATCTCAAATTGACTATCTCTATCCTGCGTCATTTTTGGTTGGATAACAAATTTAAATAAATTTAAAGCTAACTCACGCTCTTTTATGGGCCTTCTCATCGTTTTCTATACATAATCGGGTCTCTTTTAATAATTGTCAACTTACCGCTTCTATATTAAATCCTAAAATACTCTTCATATACTTCGGACCAGGAACAATAAACGTGTAATGAACCCAAATTCTACCGAAAGTAGTTATGCCTATGGACCATGCAGGCATAGATCTTAAGATTTGACCCCATGGAACTTTCGTTTTCCGCGAAGATTCGTACGTGTTGACTGTATTTTCCTTGATGTATTGCTGCTCGCTTAAGGAGATTCTGGGATGCATTTCGGGACTGTCGAAAGCCAATAAGTACCAGATGAAACACCATAATACACCTGTTGTTGTAGAAAAGCTCATTGGTTAATCCTAAATGAAATGGAAATTAATTTGTCTGTCGTACCTATTGATCCGGTGGTGTAGAATACTGATCGCCAACCCAATTTTGAAATTAATAGGCCGCACAATGGATAAGTGATACCTATACCAATACTGAAACCTTGGAAACTGGACATAAACCGACTTCTTTCTGGAACTGGAATCCAATGTCCTACTAGTGCGTACATTGCTGGCCACGTTAAACCCTAATAATTTTAAATTCAGTGTTAAATAGCACCTTGTTAAAAAGAAAAACAAGTCTAAATTACAACTGCGATTTGTTTACTACATTTTATATTGATATAACTGTGTTGTATGCCTTGAAATGATGCAAATCTAAGCAAACCTAACATTTAATTACTGTAATGTATGTTTGCTATTACAACTTGAACAACTTAAATTGGTAAAAAATAACATTACTTGATATTTCCTTAAAGCATAAATTAAAAGTGATTGCTTTTGTAGTTTGTTTATTTCAAAGAAAACTTCTGTAAAATATTTAATCTTAAAGTAACATTGGCATTTGTTGGTGGAGTGGCAACTACTTCCTCTTCATCAGATACGTCATCTATGATTATTTCAATTGTCGGAAAATTGCACGATAAAAGCTCTTTGTCCACATCTATAACAGTTACAATCATTCGGTTTTGTAATGTTACCCGCTGTATTGATTTTTCAATTTGAAGCGATTTTCTGAAAATGGACAGAGGAATGTATGTAATCTTCTTCGTTCTGCTGCAATCCGAATCGTGTTTTTAAAACAAAGCTAGTCACGGTGTAAAATCAACGTTCTAGGCTTTCAAGAACATCTTTGCACAGTCAACTAATGTCAGTTTTGTAGTCTTGTTTGCCTCCCGTTTTGCTATAATTTTTGTTAAGATTCGGTGGCGATAATAACATTTTAGGAGACGGGTCTAAGAGTTGAAATCGAGGCACTGTTTGGAGAAAAAATACCAAACAAATCCATTTTAGTCCTCGTTGTATTATATCGTGAATATGAGCTGGACAACTATCAATAAATAATAGCAATGTTTCAAGACTCTCCTTCAAAATTGCCTATCTTACATCAAATGCTCCTTAGTCATTCATGTCCTTTGATTTCATATGGATTTGGATATGGACTCATAGTATAAGCCTTTCCACGCTTCGTTTAGGATCGCGGCAGTGTTAATTTTTATAAGTTGAAGTATCATGTTGTAAACAGCGAAAGAAGAACACCATTTCGTCATCATTAAAAACATCCTCTTCTTTACAATGTTCCAGTGCCCGCGGTAAAATGTTTGTCATCGAGTCTTCGTCCTCCTCGTCATTTATCGATGCAGCTTCCCAACCATCCGTACTTGCCTTGAAGTTTTTATCGCTCAGTTTTGTAGCAAGTTCCAAAGCCCTTTGTTTGGTTGTTGTTTGATTATAGCCTTAGATATTGACAAATTTGCATTTATTGTTCTTCAAAAGCACTGCGATAATGTTTGGTCTGTTTATTTATTTTTATTTTGGGTTTTGGAGCGTTTGTTAAAAGCAGGAAAACAAAACAAGTTTTTTGTACTTCTTCTTCTTTCTTTTCTTTATTGCGACGTTCCGACGTGTCAAAATCTAATGCTAACGTTAGCAGGTTTTAATATAAACCGACGATTGGACTGTGAGACTATATTGTTCATGCGAATCCAAAGCATTCTGATATTGCGAGCTTGTGAAAAGCTATTTATCACCCGAAATTAAACTTAGAGAACACAAGATCTCTGCCGTAAGGATTTTGGCTTAGATTCAGTAACAAAAGAGCAAACATAGGGTCTCGTTGCACGCGTTGTACATGGTAGGGGTAAATCTGCTGCTTGTGAGGGTTTCCCAAATAAGAGGAGCACTAATTCCTATGTTCACTGGTATTTTCCGCAAACTCATTTCCGGATTCTATTCTATCTAGATTGCTTCCTCTGCTTCAATGGCGGACACCGACTTGAGCCTTCTGAAGTCATGGCACTGTTCCCCAACCGGCATCACGCAATCTTTGGTGCAATCTTACCAAAACATAAACTGAAGCGATCTGATGATTGGAATGAAGTTAACATAAAAACGATGCGTGTTTGAGTAAACAGATCCAATTCATAAAATCGTGCACTAACCATTGAAAATCAACTCCAAAAATGCAAGTTTTTATGAACGAAAAAAGAGATAGGCGAAAAGATGCACAAATGCTATAAGGGAATAGAAGGAAGGCGTAACTCCGAAAACGTCCATTTGCGCAGCTATATTCATTACTTTTCTGCATATATGGACCATCCAACTCAAGGTTTGTGTCCTTTTTTTTAAAACCTCTACGAGCACACGTCTCTGCTTTTTCTTGGGCTTTGGTTCTTATAGTCACTTTGGCACAGAAGTGTTAATAACCATGATCGGTAACGAAACCAACAGCGAATCTTTTGTTATACACCTACACCAGCATACAATACAATAAATAACACCAGAGAAGTTCTTTCTACTCATAAAGTAAAAACCTAACTAATTTGTAATAAATCCATAAAGGCCTATTTACACGTAAGTGTCGGTTATGTTCCCTTTCATCACATCACTGAAAAATAATATCTTTTCTTTCTCGTAAACGTGTTCATACATGTCCGGCATAGTTCTATATCTTTGGCTTCAGTATCAGTTTCGTGATAATGCATTCGCATGCTATAACATTTTTGTTTTTTCGTAGATGTCTTCCTGCTCAGTATGTTTCCAGAAAAATAAACTCCTTGTATTCCTCTTTCTCTTCGTGTATCATACGTCCACATCCGCTTCTTGGATCGATGAGCGTCTTTCTCATCTAATGCGTTGGCAACCAATGTCAATTCTTCGTCTGCAATGTGTATTATCTCAACGATAGCTGATTTGAAACTGACGATACTGAACGGATATATTCGAATAATTGTCACTTATACTGAACTAAATCGGCAGTGATGTGGAATTTACACTTGCAAATTGACCTTAAAAACGTTAATCGTACTTTTATAATATAAAATATCAAGGTGTCGTAACGGCTGCGAAATCTACAAATAATCGGCTACAATTCTTTTTCATCTTTTCTTTTTATCCATATATCTCTGTTTTATGGAAAAACTGACAAAACTGAAGCCCATGTAAATACAATGATGACATTGTGGGGAGATTGCTTGCACATCACAGGAAGGTTAAGTTAAGCTGAATTCTGAATTCTTCTAATGAACGAATGATGGATGTCCAGTAACAGGCTTTCGGTAGTTTGTGAGCATGTATCGATTTTCTTTTGCTGCATACTTTCAGATGTTGAAGCAGTACGATACACTTTTTCTTTAATTAAAACCTATAGAAAATATACGAGTGAGGTCAGGTCTGGGGAACGAGCAGGCCAGGGAATAATTCTTCCGCGTCCTATCCAACAATCCGCGTAGTCCCTGTCTAATATTTCTCACTTGTTCTAGAGGTACATTTTCGAGCAGTGTCGGTAACACGTAGTTTAAAAAGTTTCTGTACTTATTACCACCTAAGGTATCTTTAATGAAGAAGGATCAAATTATTTTAGTAACAAGAATTCCACACCATGCGTTAACATTAATGGACGTTGCCGCTGTACTGGTCGTAGCCGCCGTGGATTCCCCGCTGCCCAATAACGCATATTATGGCTATTTATCTGCCCATAGTACATTAAGAAATAAGTTATTATCATTTCGAATTCTTTCCTGAGCCCATTTACAAAATTCTACACGTTATTCAAAATCAGCTTCGTGCAGGGCTTGATGCATTAATATGTGATATGGATGATATTTTTGCTGTTTCAATACTCGAACGATACTAGTGTTATAATAATAGCTGTTAGTATAGCGATTTTCGCGTTTTCATCGGTAACATTCTCCTTTCGCACACTATTCTTCTTCGCAATGCTTCCTGTTATAGAAAACCGCCGTACAACATGACACGGATGATGCCTATTAGGATATTTTTCTGTACAAACAACACGCTGCGCGAATATTCCATTCCGCTTCACCGTAAACAAACATCATATCAAATTTTTCACATGTCACTTCATCTTTTCTTGACATTTGAAACACCGGTGGTTTTATTACAGTGACTAAATAAATTTCGTTCTGTTTGTATTAAGCTTCGAAAGCTGTTGTATTTTTCATACATGCTTCACATTTACTTGTTTTTAGGTTAACTTTAATATCTCATTTAATGTTCAACTTCAAGCCATGTGAGTTTTAGTACTTTTTCACTTTAAAAAGGTATCATGTTTCATTTAAAAAAACTTAACTTGACCTTCCCGTGACATTTAAGCGATCTCCCACAACTACCATACAATGTTATCATTGTATGGGCCCCCTTCTTGCGTAAAAATTTTCACCTGAAACATTTTTTCATAAAACTAACTGCTTCCAAATTCCGGGGTTCCGAAGTAAATGGGCCACTCAGTATAATGGACGAATCTAAGCTGATATTTAATAGCAATAAGAAATATTAACGATAACCAAAGCTTACGATGGTAATAATCCAAAATGTTTGCATTAATTGCGACCATATTAAACGGGTTTCATTGTATAACTTGTCAGATTACTTTTTTTTTACACATAATGGTGAAAATTTAGGCTTATCGCAAAGCAGTTTATTCTAATCCTTATATTCTTGTAAAATATCTTCCTAAAGCAACCTGTTTGACCTTGAGAAATCACAACTAAACAATGCTTATTACGCTTTAATTTCAAATTAGTCACATTCTGATAAAAAATGGATTAAGAAACGAAGCACTAATTTCATTTAGCATGTGACTGTTGGATGCATATTTTCACAAAAATTATATTGCTTTAATGAAACAAATCATAATTTGCTTGCAATAGGCTAATTCGATATAACACATTTTTCCTTACACTGCGTTGCTAAAATGTGTTAGATACTTACTGAGGCAAATCCTTGTATACTCCTCAACAAAATCACAATGGCGTAGTGGGTCTCACTGGCCCAAGGAATGCTTAAACTGCAGAGCGCCGTTGCGAGCTGCGCATATCCGAATACACGTTTGGTCCCCAATTTCTGGGTAGCCAGGCCGCCCACCACCTGAGAAACTATGTACGCCCAATAAAATGAAGCTAGGACGTAACTCTGGATGTCGGATGACCACTGCAATGTCCCTCCATAATCCTAGACAATAAACATTTTTAATATTGTATTCATATGATTACTTTTGCAGGATTTACTTACAACAACCTTCGTTCGACCATTTTCTTGCAGCGAATCATAGGCGAAACAATATTCATCGGTGGAGTTTGCCGATTCAGCTTGGGTTGGTTCTTCTACCATGGCTACTATCGCCAAGTTGATGTCGGTTCTCATCATAAATGATACCAGAAATCCGGACCATGATAGGAGATAAAGTACCAATCTGGCAGGAACCTGTCCTGAAATGAAACAATTTATTTTAGTATATAAGAATTTAAAAGTCTTTTCATTCAATTCAAGAGCGAACTGATATTAAGGTAGATTGATTCTAAACTATCATGTTAGCCTTGATAGGTCCTTACAAGTATTAAATTTCTAATAGCGTTTATTGACGTATTTACTGCAGGGTTAAATTGATTAACTGCTCGGTGGTTCAGTGGTAAGAGGGTCTGCGTCTGACTGTGCAGAGTTAAGTGCTGTGTGTTCGAATCCTGCTTGAATCAAATTTTATTAGTGGGCCCGGTACACTCTCGAGTCACTATTCGTAGTTGGGAATCAATTAATTGCGCTTTATCCCTTACGCCGAGGGGGTGATAGTAATAAATCCTTGGAACACTTTACATACAAAGGCTCCTGAGGTTATGGTAAGCCTTAAAAAGCTTATGAACCCTGTTGGGCCGTCACCGCAAAAAAAAAGAAAATTATTGACCAGGTCTTCATATCAATTCTTTAAAAATGCAAATTTCCAAAGCGATCATATGAATATCTCAAAAGAAAACAACCCTGGATGGATTGCTAATTATTTCTAACTTATTTGTACCATTATATTGGATGATTGGATGATTAAATACAACCTTTAAATAGCATTGTACGCGCCACGAGAGATGGTGAGCGGTGGAAGTAAGATCCCTCAGCAGTAGAAGTTGCAATTGATTTCACATGAAGGTCACATCTAATATTTAATATATAAATAGATCTTTAACGACAAAATTCTAGATCATAGGAATCATTCAATTACAGCCATGCATGTAAAGAATGATTAATTTATAAACAGCCTACTAATTCATTACAAACAATATACTGGAATGAATTTCTTAGAATAATATGTCTAATCTTCTTAATATGTCCTAATCATCTAATTTTCTTCGGAACTGAAGTAATCGTCGTTATTGTTACTATCCTACATTAATGTGCGCCATAAAGAACCTCGAGGTAGGGATACGAGGTGCTTACACAACATTAAATCAAACTTTCCTATCGTCAATATAGCCTCCTTTATTTTTTATAACTGCCGCGCATAATCGAGGCATTCTGGCAATCAGTTTTGAGAGTGTTTCTTCTGATATCGTATTCCATTCTTCTTGGAGAAGGTTCCACAGTACGGTCGCAGATGTTGGAGTGAATTGTTTTACCTTTCGATTCAATTCATCCCATAATATTGAGGAGAGCATTCCATAACTGTAAGGATGCCCTCCTCTTGTTTTGCTCGCAAGTAATCGCGGCATATCTTGGCTGTATGTTTCGGGTCATTGTCGTGCTGAAATGTGAAGTTTCTACCGACTAGTCGCAATCCCGATGATAATATTTTTATACCCTTACGGCTTGTTGCGCTCCATTCATAACCTTCTACACTACAGGTAACTAATAAATGAATACTGTGTATCAACAATACGTACGCTTTTATCAACAGAGTTAATACGTTAACAATACTTAATTTTATGATTTAACACACGTGCGTAATAACTTTTTTATGTTACACCAGTCATTCTAAATACTTCATTCAAGCCGCATACCATTTCGAATCGCGAAAACTCTATAAACGGATTGCATTCAGACTTCAGCGATAAAAAATTATTATCTTTGCGTGACTAAAGCATCTCCAATATTTCCATTTCGAATACAAGTGTTTCAACAACAGGGTTTTAATTGGATGGAAATTGCCTTAAACACGTTTCGACGTTCCAGATTCATTGATCGCGCGATTTTTAGGCTGGCTTTACTGGGTAAACAAATTAATTGATTATGATTACATTTTCATTCCTTTGTTTTTGACGTGGTTCGTTGCAAATACTGAAATATGATACTTAGGCACGACAAATTGTTGCATAAATAATGTTTCTTGATGTTTATATTTTATAAATTTAAACGTAAAGAACGGCAGTTTCAGATAAGAAATGAAATATGGACAAGCTAAGAAATGTCATATAAGTTACGTATATTGTATATGAAAATATACAGAGTGTAATTTGACAAGTAACACCAACAATTTGCTTTGACATAACATAATTTGAATTTATCTGTTGATATTAATAATTTCTTTCGTAATGCACGGAACTATGCGGAAACTTGTATGATATGAAGGTTATACGATATGAAAATTCGCTATCATTAGCGGCATTAACGCCATGTGAAGTACATCTAAATTCTACCCTAGCAACACCCTGTCAAAGTTAAGCTGGCTTATACAGCTTCTGAGCCCATTTCCTTTTCCCTTGGTCCCTCTGATTAAGAAAATCTACGATAGCCGATAATTCAGGAGCAACGGCTAAATAACTCGTCTTCACTCTATATTCTTCACGTCGTAAGTGTTCGTTTTTAATTTATCTATTTATAATATTTATTCACCATGAGCCGCCACTGTGCACATAATAAATTCTTCTAAATTCCAAAAATAAATATTACTTGAGAATAAATCGTCAAATCCGGTCGAAATGTCCATGTTTTGCGATTCGCTAACGTCAAGTCGTTAGATCGCGAACTTATTTAGCATATTACACGTTGCAGTATGGTATAAAGAAAAGAAATTTTGGATAATTGAAAATTTAATTATAAGAATATAAAATATTGTCTATCTGAAACCTGTATCGCAGTTAGCAGTGATTTATATTTGACAAATGCTGTCGAGAACAAAAGAGCGAAGAGACCAATACAATCTGCTTTTTAGTTTGAGTCGCCTTTCGGAGAAAACGTATTTAGCTAAGAGGTTAATTTTTAAAATAATTTCAAGTGTTGATGTGTTAAAGTAAGGTTTTATTACCCGACGCGCTAACATAGAGAGGGCGCGTAAACGTAAAATTTTCTGGTTAGTTTTTTTTTAAGTTTATCACAATACACTGTTAGCAATGTTTTTACTAATCTGCAAAAAGTATTCATAGTGCGTGGTAGTATTAAAGTTTGACGTATAATTTCGCACTACACTGATTCTGCACAGTTTCACTACGTGAACGGTTATATTAGTTTGCATTGTGCAGAGAGTTTCGCTACCCTTTAATTCTTCCGCTAATTTCGCAGTACCCTATGTAAACGCCACTTTAAAGTCGATCTAGATTTAAGTCTAAATATTTACAGTTGCAAATTTTCTAATTATTCTTGTTTCACTGAGAACAATTAAAAAAAAATTATTTGAAAACCTTATATAACCCATTAAATGGCTTTATGAATTGAAAAGCTATTTGAGATGAAACATACTTTGTGTGTTAAGCTGTCAAATGATATTTGGGCTGCTTGTAGCAAACAAGGAAAATGATTGAACAAACAATTTTGCTGCGTTTCTTGAGCGCGTAACGCTTGAAATAAAAAGAATACTCATGATGATTTAAAAATATAAAAAGCAAAACTGTTCACTTTTTTTCTGCTAAGGATTAGATAACTAATCTATCTATACATACGGATTGACAAGTGACGACATTTTGGTGAGTTTTTACGTTGAATTCCTATTTACAAATGTACCAGTGGAAGAGGCCAAACGATTTATCAGATAAGGATTTAGGAGATTTAGCAAGATACCGTATTTTTTAATGGCGACTTCTACTAACAGAAGGGCGATGCTGCAATAGATTTACTATTCCACTAGCGGTTGCACATTTGAAGAAGAAACCGTATACGTTTATTACACCTAATCAAGCAACATGATAGTATCAACCTTAAGATCGAAATTGAAGAAAACTTACCATTTCTGTATGTCTCAGTAAAATGCACGGGCAAAGGATTATCGTATGCTTCATATAGGAAGAAACCTCACACTTAACACTACACTCCAACATCCGAGGTCAGAGAAAACGATTTAAACAACAACGCAGCAGAAATTCTGCATGTAAGAAACGCATTGTAGAAGAACAGTAACAAATCACGGGAAATCCAGAGATGAACAGGAAGAAGGGAGGTAATAACCCTAAAGAAAAAGCAATTGGTTACGCCTATCTACCATAGTCCAGTTACGGACAGATTAAAAAAAGTCTGGGAGAAGAAATGTGTATAGGTTGAAGACAACATAGTAAAGATGATGGAACAGCAGGCATCTTCAAACAAGGATGAGTTAGCGAAGTTACAAAGTAAATATATAGGAATTATAGTGACAATGTGGTAAAACATATATTGAACAAATCAGGTGCTGTATTAATCGAGAAACAGCAAAGAGAGGCATAACAAGGAACCACGGAGAAATTAGCAGTTACCGAATACTAAAACTATATCAATGTAAAGATACTTGTTAGAAGTCACTATTACCAGCGAATTGTGAGGGAATCACTGGAAATCATGAAGAACAACAACAACTTGAATGGAGTACACGACTACAAATTAAGCAATACATAATAGCAAAGAATGACCGAAGATCCGGACTACCATATACGGATACAGATCAACGGAGGAAGATGACAAGACAGTCTTCTGTAGTTTTTAGAAAACTCTTGAAGAGGCTGGCCGTATGTTCAATGGAACGTCTGTAATAATTTGTAATCCAATTCAAATGTATATGTAATAATACATCAAATAGTATTAGTGTTAGATTGGATAATTTAGAAAAAGTAACCGAATCTTTACAGAAGCTTTGCATGAGAAAAAAAATTCTAGAATGTGATACTCTGTAAGGTAGCGTGACATACAACAGAGGTAATACAAAGACCAATACAAAGAAATCCTTTTCCCAGTCTTTAACCTTAATCGTTTTATTTATTTCCTTCAGTTCGGTTCGTTTTTATTTGATTCTTTATGTTAATTTACAACTTACTTAATTGCTCAACGCTGTATGTTTTCCAGTTCCTCTGGAGTATTCTTTTGCGATAGTATTCTATGCAGACTTCTTTTCTAATAAAGTAAAAAGGTAGTTTGGTTACTGATTTTTTTTTGTCGACATCTTCACTTTCTCTAGACGATATGTCGAACATTGGCTTTTAAACTGACATGACCTGAGTGACAAGATCCCGGAAGGTTAGAATGCGAAGGAGTAAGAGGGAGGGATCACATGCAACTACAATACGCGTACGCTGATTCGTAATACAAAACAAGATGTATCTAGCCTTCGGATTGCATCTATATACCACTGTACAATCTATTTTAATTTCCCGATTGGATAGGATACATCTACCCAGACTTAGCTTTCCTTTATTCACTCCAAAATTAATCCAAGCCCTAGATTCCACTAAGTAAAGTATTCACTTCATCCATTCATGTCTCACACCAGTTCCGACTTCACCTGTTTGGAGTTTAGTGCTTTTATCATCATCCACCATACCACCAATCAATATGTTATCATTGGTCTCATGACCCCGCATATATAACCACTGCATCATTTTTGGGCTTAAACCCATGTTTTTCCATACACCTGCCCAAGGCGATCGATTTGTTTGGTTTTATCGTTGTGGGAGTTCCAGATAGCTCTTTGATAGAACCATACCCCAAAGCATTTCGCTTCTTTGGCAAATGGAATCTCATGAACACACTTAAAGATGTGCTAAATTTTTAAATTAAAAAAATCTTTCGATGATCTTTCGAAAATTTATGATTTTGCTTGATCGACAAAGTGTTTTACCAGTATTCAAATTCAGAATTATCTCTTAACCCATAATTCTCCCTTTCTAGGAGCGACTAGGACGACGTCCGTGTTTTGAAGCTCGAACCTACTGTGTGTGAAGCGAAGTGAAGAACTGGGGATAGAGCTTGGTGTTGGATAATAATGCCATAAGTAGCGAAGGTTTTACCAACAGAGTATTTGTAAAATGTTAGCGCGACTTATGCCTTGATATTAATGATGTTCACGTAATTATTAGACATGTATTCCTCACGATATAATTTACTATTTAATGTTTCCGGTAACTGCATCTGCATGCCTTGATCATAAATATTAATTGTACGTGTTTATACGGAAAGCCGCATTTTATATTCCGCATTTAAATAGATTTACATACGATTTAAAATACGCAAACATATTTTAAATAACGGCCAAACAGCATGCACAGCGGAATTTTCCCAAACAGTCACTTTTCTTAGAGCCAAGGAAACGACCAATGCAAATAATTTCGCTTTAATAAATAAATAAACAGGTTGGATTTTTCGGCACCGTATAAAATTGATGAATCGATGTTGGGCCGATTTCCTATTGCTTACTAATTACGCCGTACGATATGTATGTTTTCTTGGCATCGCATTTGGTCGCTATTCAATGGTGTTCTTTTTGCAAACCGGTTCGAAAAATTTGCATAACGGGCAAGTTCAAAACTGTAGCCGTATACTTTGATGGAGGTAACGTTTCAATAAGTATACCTTGAAAGAAAACAACTATTGCGTTGAATTTTTTATAGGTTAAGTATGCATACTTTTCTTATAGAATCCAGTAAGACGAAAAGGAAGTTTAAATAAAAGACGTAGTTGTGTGTTGTATTCGGTGTGGGCAATTACGTCAGCTTGATTTCACCAACAACTCTTTTCCTCGATAATATCTATCAATGGGAATATATTTTCCTTAATAGCCAGCGGAGTAGTTTTGGAAATATTTTATTTTTAAATTTATTAATTCAACTCGTAGTAGTAGATCATTATTAGACTTGATCTTCGCGAACTTTTGGACTTTGGCGTTGATGGCTTTTTAATTTGCTGAGACATGTACACACATTTCATGAGACAGTTTACTGATCCTTAGAAGTTGATACATGTACTTGGATGCACACGCTTTATTTTCAAATTTTTTTTGAATGCTAATATTGACACAGAATTTTCTTACTTCAGGTATTCTCGTGTGGCTATAAGTGAAAAGCGCTTTACTTTTATTTTTCTTTCGTGGATGGGGTGCCGCAATACTCCACCATAATAATAACGTCAATGTTTTTCCATTTAATGCCAATTGGTGATAGAGAATTTTTTGACCGAGAAACAGCTTGAGGAGTTTGGAAATGACTTTAATGCTTTCAGTGAGTTAGGCCTCCCATGGGGAGGAAGATGTGGAAAGTGACTTAGATGTAAGTGACTGTGAAAGTGGAAACAAAGAACAAGGAGGGCATTGGAGATTTTCAGGATGAATCAGATAATCGTAACGGAGTGCGGTTCTATCATGGCAAAAATAAATATAAATGGGCCACAGAGATCCTTACTCAATGTAAAACAAGGAAGAGCAACATTATAGTGCATCTTCCTGGACTAAAGGTCCGACCAGCGCTAAGAAATTAGCAGATCCTGTAGAAGCATGGTCTCTGTTTTTCATGGAGGATATTTTGGAAATAATTTTAAACTGGACCAATGCAAAAATAACTGAATTAAGTTTCACGCACTGCTTCGTTCATTGGGCATCGTATAACAGTCAAACCACGAGTCTTCTTAGGTTTCTTGCCTGAGGCCTGAATTCAATATTGCACCCCCGAAACAAAACAACACTCGCAACAATGGATGCACTCAGACTCGCCAAACACACCGAAAAAGTTCAAACAAACATTCAACAACAGGAATGTTATGGCTACAGTGTTTTGGGACCAAACGTGTGTGTTACTTGTTGAATTTATGGAACCGGGGACTACGCTATTCTCAGACTTTACAACGATTGCGGAGAGCCATTCAAAATAAAAGAAGAAGCATGGTGACTTCTGGAGTTCTTCTCATTCAAGACAATATCCGCCTTCACACTGCTGCTGTAACCCAACGACTTCTTGAACAATCGATGGGAAGTTTTTCAACACCCGGTGTATAGCCCCGACTTAGCGCCAAGCGACTTCCATCTCTTTCGTGAACTGAAAAAGTGGCTAGGAGGGCAGAGTACAGAGGAACTTCAAAACAACGTCACGGACCATCTCAACTCAGTGGTCTCACTGGCAGCAACATTCTATGCAAAGGCGATTGGAAGGCTCGTCCATAGTTATGACAATTGCACCAATCTTCACGATGATTATGTAGAAAAGTATCCATGTTTGTACATAACTTTTGGTAATAAATTCATTTAGTTATTTACACTTGTCTTGTTTTTATGAACTATGGGAGGTTGAAAAAACAACAGCCCTCGTAATTCGACTATAATTCTCTCTCATTAAAAAAATAATCTTTGTTTTTTACGTTCATTATCACTTTTACTACATTGCACTTTGCACTTTCTGTAGCTTTTGTAAAATTTTTGAAGATCGTTTTCATTGGCCCTGCTCAAGGTTGTTCTCTGAACGCATTCTCTCATAAAGGTGGGAACTTTGGAGTGCCCATGGAATGCTTACTAATGTAGTACTTTTCTCTTGATCTACTACCTAGTTTGCGCGGTAAAATGACGAGATTTTCGGGTCATCGTTGTTTGTACCACTCGTATTCGGATGACCATCTAAATCCGCTGCTCACAATGTATCGATTCCCTTATGTCAATGAGAAGATCATGCAATCAAATATTTTTTCCATCTCGGGGATGTCTTTATAATAACTCTTCGTCTTGACCAAGACTTGAATTTTGGATTTGTCACTTTCGAATACTTCAACCATACACAGTGTAACTATGAGATGAAATTGAAAAACTCCAAGATTTCATTCACCTTCGTCACCTTCACTGTATTGGAAGTCTTGTTTTGTTAATACTTCAGCACTGTTTGCGATTCTTCAATCTTCTTTGTCGAATCCTTGTTAAATTTAATTTTTAATTTTGGATACCATCTCGTACGATATTCTTTTGCCGATTGTTGTCTTTGGTAATTTATACTGGTCCTAATAACGATTCTTTTGTTGCCATCTGGCATTGTCAATTGATTTCTAATACTAACATCACATATGATGCATTATATAGTATAAGCACTTCGCTTTTTATTTATGTTAGTGGGCAATTAACCGAAATGGGGAGAGTCTTCCTTGCAACAGTTTTTGTTTAACAAATCCCCAACTATTAAGTTTATTGTTTTTCCTCAAACACTTGTTAGAAAAAGCTAACAACAAAATGTAATAAAACACAAATTAACATTTAGTGTTAATTAAAACATTAATGCCAAAGCAATTATAATAACACCTGTAAATGATGGGGAAATTTTACACTTAAGAGAAACAAAGGATGATTTATTTTCCTTCAAAAAAACCAGGGTTATGATGAGTTACCTAAAAATACTTTGAGCCGTAGCAAGATTATGTTTTACATCGGCGGTTCCAAAGCTTTCTTGAACCGAGACCCGCTTTTAAAAGAGGGGTTGACTAAAAGTATCGCCTTATTTTCTCCGGTCATTCATTTAATTAAGAAGGAAACCTTGTTATAAAATTTAAATGCAACATTTTTTTGGAAAAACAAAGAACACTTAACTCCTATTTGATATTGATGATGATAATAATTGATTTTAAATTTATATTGGAGTTTTAGAATAAGGAATGTGGGAGATATGATTGTTTTCTGTTTTTATTGATGACGTCCTTAATGTTTACATTAATGTTTGTGTGGTCATTTTCAAACGCAATGAAATGTAAATACCTTTAAAGATGCAGTAAAAAGGGTTGGATACGCCTTCCCCTTGGACAGACATCGCACTTCAGTATGTCAGTATGCACACGAACCGACATATGTAAACTGCCCATTTTAGTTTTGATGAAATTTACGATTTTCACAGCGATGTGTAATAAGCTTCTTAATTCATTTTTCATAGCTTTTGAGACTAATGCCTCTCTAATAAAAACTGCCATAAGTCCACAGCGCGTGCGGACTTAAATTTGAGTTACAATGTCACTGTATTTTCCGCACACAGCCTGTGCGTCCTCCGTGCATATACCACCGCATTTCATCTAGAGAGAGAAGAGACCGCTTTCGTGTGGAACGGGCTGCTACACGCTTTTGCCCATTGACATCAGACCAACCGATCAGCAGGCAGCGCTGCCACTTGTAGTCGTCGGACCATGAGGTTTTCGGTTCTGGAAACGGTGAAAATTGCCGTATCATCGGCGAATATTGTTAACTGCGTGTTAAAGGAACCTGGAACATCATATGTGTATAAGAGACAGAGGTCGGGGCTCAAAAGGGAAAACTGAGGAACACCCGAACATAGAACATATATTTCTGTAGGAAGAACAAGAAGCGCCCCGACCTGACGCAGAACGTTCTATCAGAAAGGTGCAAAAACGTCAAACACACGTACGGAGGACTAGTGCCCATCCTGCGCATTATGGTCAAAATTACCGTCTCCTTCCGCTCCAACAAATCGCGAAAACTTTAGGTGATTCTTAGTAGTTATAAGAAAGTTCTTCACTTTCCGTGCGATTCACCAAATTGGCAGAGACTAGACAGATTCGTGTTTTGTCGACTCTCGGGGAAACCAATAGGCAACACGAACCCATTCTCATGAGACGAATAAACGCGAGTTTGTCTAGTCTCTGCTAATTTCGAGAAGCGCACGGAAAGTGGCGAACTTTGCAAGTAATCTTACAGAAACGAGTTACGCTTCACGAAATTAGCAGAGACTAGACAGACTCGTGCTTATTCGTCTTAGGAGAATGGGTTACGTAGAGAAATATCTTTCGGATTTTGCCGTGTTTGAGTTTCAGTGATGTTCGAACCACCAAAATGTGGAAACATTTAATAGTTAAAAATGAGACATTTAGTAGTAAATGTAACAAGCCGTTGGCGGACGAAAATATTCCACGCAATTAATTAAACCAGTGTTAACCTATCATCAGTTGTTTGTATTTTGCGAACCAACGGATAAATTCCAACTAATCTCAACGGATTAACAGAGAAAAACCGTACAATTCGCGATGACTTAACCTTTCTCCTTTGTTTGGCTTCATATCACATGACATTGTTTATTAATGCGCTCAATTAAGATACTTGTTAACTAACCGAATGATTTATTTAATGGGTTTACACTCGCAACAAGCAGCGAATAAGACATAAAAACATGAACATTAAAAATGCGTGATGCCATCAGAAGCGATTAATTGATTTAATGTAAGACAGTTGGTTTGTTAAATGGAGATTCCCATAAACAAAGATGCGAAAAAACAAACAGTCCTACCGCAAACCGCATTTTATAAATAAATTTCTATAAATCTTCCAAGTTTAACCACTAATGAAGAATATTTCTGAGAAACATATGCATCATATCTTTATATGCAAAAATGTTATTGGATAAATTTATTTGCATGACAATTGAATGAAATGCATTATTCAATTCGGTAATGTAAACACAACGAAAGAAGTATTCTATGAAAAATGGGTCAAAAAATAAAATCATTCAGCAATGATCTAAGCGTTGCTACGAGAGAATCGCATCAGACTTTATTCATGCATTATACGCTTGGTGCATTTCTTTAACTCTCTACTGAATGGACGAAAAAAAAAAGTGCAGGATTAAATGCGCGGAGGAATCTGCGACGCCTCATCCGTGTCCTAGAGGATTCTTGCCACTGTTGATTTTTCGCTCTTTTGTTATTTTTTATTGATTCTGTTTGTACCTTACAGTTATACCATGAAATGGTTTATTTTTTAATTGTGCTCTTATAAAATAGGAAGTCATTAAACGTACTACGTTAGTGCAAATGATTGCTTATTTAAACGTTATTATACGCTATTATAGCAACAGGTTCAGGTGATTTTTTACAACACGACAAATGCGATACATATGAGAGTTCATTATTCAAACTTATTTATTTTGGAACTAAATTTGTGTATTTGTTATACACTTATTCTCGGGACCGTTTTAGGCCATTCAAAGGCCCTTGGGCAGACGGAGTTTGAGGGCCTTTCAGAAAGCTAAAAAAAAAACGTAAATGAAAAAATCAGGATGTACGTTTGTCTAGCAACTTTATTGGTTATTACGCTTAGCTTTATACAAATCAAATATTAGTGATGCGATTAGTGTTTTGAGAATTGGGCTTACGTTGGTATTAATGGTTTCTTTCGAGATTTTTGAAGTGCAAACGCTTCTATTAAGTGCAATTTTCGAAGGATCTCACTTTCTATGCGCATGATTGACAAATTACTAAGTCGTTTTTGTAACATAGTTACTCGTAATTCATTTTCTGTTCTTCTTAGTTGTGAAAATGAACCCTCTCCACTGCAATTGGTGCCCATTAAACAAAAGAATATCCTTGTAGCAACTTCCACGTTCAGGAAAGTTTCTTCTAATTTATTAGCCTTATTAGAGTACGTGAGGCTGAGATACTCATGTCCACGGATTCATTTGCAAGGTTTTTCAATAACTGGCTTAAATGAAAACATTTTGCACAATTCTTTGCATTTATCTCTTAACTAGCCAGAATCATTTGTTTTTAACTGATAAAGAAACTCAAAACGTTTATTAACTCGGTTATATGATTCTGATTGTTGCTCTATATGAGCATCCAATGTGACGATTATATATGAAATTTTTCGCTGTTATTCAACTGCACAGTCTCTGAATTCTCTCATGGTTCTTCCAAAAAAGTGCTTATGTGTGCTGATTCGTACACATCGAAGTTACTGCGTGCGCTACTGATATAATCGGGAAGAGGTGCAAAAAGCTTTGTTGCAACGTCCACTGGTACGATATTATTCTGCAAGCTTATGCTTGTTTTAGTGATAATTCCCGAAAGGTCATTCCATACCTCCGTTAGAAGAATGATCTCCAGTTTTTCCATCTTTTAGCAAGGCTTTGATCCTCATTTTTCGTTTCTCTGGGTAATTGATGTTAAAGCTTTAAAATATGATTGAAAACATTACGCAAAGCGTTAAGATCATCAGCGCTTGCAGAGCATCTGGTTTCAGAGGGGGGCATAGGATTGTTTGAACTTTTGGACAAATTGGAAGTACGCTACTGCTTTTGAAATACATCTAAACGCCTGAACACTTACTAAATTCAGTGAATGTGCATCACATGGGACAAAAATAGCCCATTCTAATTTTTCTTTTATTCTAGCCTGAACACCAACATACTTTCCAGCTATATTTGTTGCATTATCGCAGTGCTGTCCGTGGCAATCCTTTATTGGAATATCAAGGCTTTCCAAAAAGTTTCAAAGTTATAGTGTAAGCACGCACAGTGCGTGCTTAGATTGTAAGTAGCGTTAACGTTGACGAGCGCTAGATAGCACAGTTTCGCATCTGCTGTTAATTATGCGCTGCACAAAGAAACCAATGTTTTTTTAAATTAATTAAGCGGATAAAAAATACATAGGCAATGGGTA
Organism: Marronus borbonicus; assembly: GCA_902655005.2. Classification (NCBI taxonomy): domain Eukaryota; kingdom Metazoa; phylum Arthropoda; class Insecta; order Coleoptera; family Scarabaeidae; genus Marronus; species Marronus borbonicus. The sequence continues at coordinate 9,305,853 of LR737389.1, forward strand.
TCGGCATTTCGGTTCCCCCTTCAGGCCGAGGACTCCCAGATGATTGTGATGCAATTATCGCTGATGCAGATTACAAGCAAGCAGTTGATTGGCAAAAATATAATAATTTAGAAAAGCAATTTTCGTATTGCGTACAAAGACAACGTGGTGTCTCTGAAGCAATAATCTATACTTTATAAATCTCTGGTATGCAGTATGTTGCCACAACCATGTCCTCAGCCCCGTCCAAAAGAAAGCGTTATAACTTAATATGGAAACACAAAATTTTCTTTTTGCGGCACAAAACGAACGCGTACACGGAATTTCAAAATGCTGAGGTGACGGGGTGGCATGGCCTCAGCCCCACCAAAAAAGAAACCGTTATAACTCCGGTAATATTAAAGCAGAATAAAATGATACAAAATGATAGCATATATGATAAAGTTTTAATTTATTTCTTCGCCGTTATTGACAAACCCTACACCGGTGGACATAAATTTTGCGATCAAGTGTATATACGACAAATATCCACATAGCTTCTTTTTTTAAATACGCCTGCGGCATGAAATCCCATTTGCCAACATCTGGTTTTATATCTGGTTTTGCCTTCATTGTATGAACTGACTCCGCAACCACAAAAGCGTATAGTTGGTCAATATTGCTCTGTAACTGGGAACAAAAAGGAAAATGTTGTCTAGGCGACACTCTTCAGCACCAACTGAACACTTAGATGAATCAGTTATGGAGATGAGACTGGTACCTTTCATGACCAAATTTTAGTCTCGCAATTGTAGTAACATGGTAGCTCCAATGCACCATGATGTGCTGGTGATGGTGTTCGTCACGAGGTGAATGTATAGTGGCATAGTAAAGCATGTGCGCAGAATATGCATTTTTTCCAATATCTGTCCCACTTCTGCACTATCAAGGTCTGTTTTGTTACTTAGTTTAATTCTAAATCAGCAAATATAGGTCCATCTATGCACTCCATCCACATAGCTTAAAATTCGAATAGCAAAACACCTTAGCACTTGCACTAAACTTTAGAAAACCACATTGTAGAATGTTGAACAGTAACTCTCACTAGAAACTTTATATATTGTCGTTTATAGTTTGTATATTTCATAATTTAAATTTGTCGCACGACTTCGTACTTCATCCATGTAATATTGCTTCTTATTATTTTGAAACGTTGTGTAAGTTTTTGAAATAAAGCGAAATATTGGTTAAAAACAAACAAGAGTCGGTTTCTTAGATTATCGACTAATTGAATTCCTATTCCAAGCTCGCTGCACGTGGCTATGACAGCGCACGAATAACAGCTTTAGAAACCATATTATTCGGTCTGCCTGCGCCAGAGTATTAGATACGTAACGGATCCTAGGATGTCGGGGAAAAACTGGAACACTCAATAACTACAAACATTATCGACAGTTATTTGCTTAAAATAGGCAGTGATTAAATAATTTAAGTTCTGTTACGTATTCTCCCTTTCAAGTACTAATGAAATACGAGAATGAAAGAGTGAATAAAATAGAAGTTAATGTAGAAAAAACACAAGTAAGGTACGAAGAATGTAGAGATTTTTGTAGACACATATATAAACGTGCGTGTCATTACCACCTGCGGATCACACAGTCCAAAAATAGTTTCAATGGAAAAAGTTACCATAAAATATATATACATATTTACTTTAAATAATCTATGGTGACTCTGTGTAAATTTTTCATGTTGAAGGATCAATATCTACCTTGCTTATCATAATTTTACAACAAAACCAAAAACAATTACGCAGGATGATTGTCACCTTTGAATTTTACTTTCTAAATCCACGTCATTCGATAGAAATGTAAACTGAAAACTAAAACGAGGCTGAATATTTTTTTATTAAGAACGTTTATTGCACCTGATGTCACATAATTAATCATACAATACAAATATTTAAATTAACATCGGCGATGACGAGATATTTTCATTGAATTAAGGTTTTTTTTTACATAGAAAGTGAGTCGTTTACACGTTCTGCTAAGCTCGGCCATTACCTAGGACAACGTAAACTTAAATATGTCGTGTGTAAATATGCAGTAAACTACTTTATGTAATGTTGGTGGCAATGAATTTTTCAGATAAATATTTGTTTTTCCGTTTTTAGCCTTTGAGCATAGAAAGGTATGGCTGGACTCATTGGTACATTTTGTGTCCTATATTCTGCAATCTGTTACCGGCGTAACTGAAATATTTTACTAAATAAGTATTTATCATTGCTGATATACAGTGGCGGCCACATAAATAGCACAGGCATCAAATTTCACTTGAATTAACCGCTCAAGCTGTTCCCGTTTAAATTTTTATTAAACTAGCGTGAAAGTCCCCGAGAAGGTTGCGTGTACTTCCCCTAGCTACGTATTCCAGAACAATAATTCGACATTCAATGAAAAAAAAAATTGTTTCACTTTCCTAGCAGGCACATAAATAGCACCGTTGTCGGTTCTGTAGCGGAATCTTATTATAGTGTTACGGTTCGAGTTATTTTGTACCAAAAAAGTAGTGTACTTACCACTTTTAAAATTAACGTTTTATTAATAACAAAAATTTGGGTGTAGGTATAATGGGACGAGGAAAACATTGCACACCAGAGAAAAGAGAGTTAATTTGCATAATGAAAGAGAAGGGCATATCAATTTCAGAAATATCACGAACATTAAATTGTTCACGTAAATTAATACAAAATACTATAAAGCATATTCAGACAGAAAAAACTTTAGAAAACAAGAAACGGAAGATTAGGCCTCGTAAAAAAACCTCACGACAAGACAACCTTATCCCTCGATTAAGTCAAGAAGATCCTTTTCGCACAGCTACACAAATAAAAACCGAATTTAATAAACAATTTGATATTGATATATCGAGAAGAACAATACGACGTCGGCTGAAGGAATTTAACTTACATGGGTGCATTGCACTACGCAAGCCACTCGTGTCGAATAAAAACCGTAAAAGAAGAACTGTTTGCGAAAATGCACAAAGAAAAGCCGCTTTCTTTCTGGAAATCTGCACTTTGGACAGATGAGAGCAAAGACAACCGACTTGGGTCTAACGGAAAATTGTATGTGCGACGACCCATCAATCAGAGATTCAACCCTAGGTACACTATAAAAACATTGAAACACGGTGGAGGAAGCGTAATGGTATGGGCTTCTATGTTCAAAATTGCAGGAAAAATGGATCAGTATGTTTATCGCAACATTTTAGAAAAAGTGATGGAACCATATGCTGATGAATTTTTTCCAGTAACCTGGGGTTTAATGCACGACAATGATCCCAAACATACGGCGAGGACCGTAAAACACTGGCTAGAGGAGAAACAGATTCGAATGTTAGAATGGCCTGCACAAAGCCCTGATTTAAATCCCATAGAAAATCTATGGGGGGATGTTGAGGTTGTTACAAAGTCTAAATCTCCAGCGACATTAGACGAATTATGGAATACTATTGAAGAAGCCTGTTATAATATTCCTGTAGAGAGATGTTAAAAATTAGTTGAAAGTGTTCCGAGAAGATGTGCAGCAATATTGGCTTGTAAAGGGTTTCCAACAAAATATTAAACGTAAGAGCAAAAAAGAATTAAAAAAGAGAAATAATACAGTGTTTCGTTATTGTTATTAAGTGTGCTATTTCTATGCCCGCTTAAAAAATAATATACTTATTTTCTTAATTTGTTTATCTTGAAGTTTATAAAATATTGTGTGTTTATTATAAACTGCATGCCATCTATTACATTTTTGTTAAGCTAAATTAAATAAATCACTTGTTAACATTTACAAATTTATCAATTCATCCATATCAGTTTACCTGTGCTATTTATATGGCCGCCACTGTACACTGGCACGACAAGGTTTCAACATTATTTTTTTAACATCCCACTACAATAAACAAATACTCGACGCCTAAGAACCGTTACAAGAGAATTACAAATTCGTAGTAGTTGCTCGCATGTCTATCGATTCTAGTTCTAATATAGGGCCTAAGTTCGAATGGATTTGCAACAGAGAGCTGTACAACAACGGGAAAAAGCAAAATAACTATTCCAAGAATTAACAACACCCAATCTTTATATCTTTTTAGTTTTTTTTTTTTTTTGTCCTAACCACTATTCATCACACGAATATAGCACACATGATAATATATCAATCATCATAGCAATATTTCCTTGCTTTCAGCTTAAACGTGCAATATAGTTAAAAAATTCCGCTAGAATGCAACGCCCTGTATATTTCGTAGTCATTTCTTACAATTAGTACAATTAGGCCACTCGAATCGATATTGTAATAAAGATGCTACAAATGTAAATACAATTTTAAGTAGATTTCAACAGCAAACATATGCTCAATCACACAACTGTTAAGTTTAAATGCAACACTCTGCATATTCCGCAGTACCGTGTTATGAAGGATCTCCGATATCAACTACCTCTTCCATCACCTCTTACCGTTCGAGAATTATATCAAAAGAAATGAAGATTAATTAATTTTCGTAGAGGTACTTCACCCCTTCAAAATGAATTTCCGCTGATAAACACAAATTTCCCTTGCATATCTGAACATACAATGCGCCTTTGCCAAGTTTCATCCGATTCTGAATTTGACTTAGAGAACTTTCCTTGTTGGTAATGTTATTTACATGTTGTCTGAAGTTGTTATGTATCGAAGAAAACCCCTAAATCTTTAGTGAGCTCACAGTATGACATTGCTTAATTGCTGATTACGTAATTGAAGATAGGAATTGATCGGCGATATTAATTTGCGCTTGTCTATATTTAAGTAAAGGTTGTTAATAACGCTCCGAGTTCTGTACTTGCAAAGATGCTTAAATCCTCTACGAATAGAAACTTTTTGAAAGAAACGACATGAGCAATTTCGTTAATAAAAATAATAAATACTAACGGTCCCAAACTAGAGTCCTGGGGAACTCCCGACGTTGCAGTGTAATTGCTGGATGCATAGCCATTAAGAGGCAATGCGATACAAAAAGTTGTACTAAATCATCGCTAAATCCAAAACATGCTAACTTATAAATATGATTTAATTGATCAAATGCATTAGAAAAATCTACCTGGCCCTCTTTATACAGGATGTTTGAGATTGGTCTGAAACTGGTCTATAATTAGCAGCATTCTTTAGATCTCCGCTTCTCTGAATAGGTACCATGTGTCAGGAAATGTATGTGTTTTCAGTATCAACTAAAATAGTTTCAATAGAGGTTCGACTAACGCATGTTTACGCAGGGAATATTATTTGTGTTGCTTACTAACACTTGTAGTAGAAGGTAAAGAGTGAACGCTATTGATGTAATTTGTAAAACCGTCAACAATTTCCTGGGGAGTGTCAAGAACTTCATTGCCATAAACCATGTTGCCTGGAATGCAAATTTGTTGTTTTTTTATTGCGAATATGCGACCATACTTGGTTCGGATTTAAAATTAGTCCCGATTCAACATCGCGTAAATACGTAAAACAAGCCGCATCTATCTGTGTCTTGACTCATTTACGCATTTGTGCAAGAAGAGAGATCATTACACCGTTTGAAATTCTTATACAACTCCATTTAATCAGAAAACAACAGGTCCTCAAACAGGAAGTCGGAACCGAATTCCGACAACTCTTCGTCTGCGCGATGAATGATCTTGCAGAGCCTCAACAGTATGGGACAAGCGCTACAATTTTATTTCTTTTTTTACTGTTTTATCAGAAAATCATTTCTGATAATCGTAATTGGAATATACTTAGACGCCGACGATCAATGTAAAGGTTTTGGATTGAAATGTTTCCGTTATCTCGGCGTTGGAATAGGACGCTGTTCCCCGGAGTTGGAATCCAATACGTCCATACTGGTTAAAAGACCCCAAGATTTTATTCGGAGCGCTTGTTTATTTCTTCAATTAGTGAATGTCCACATTTCGTTTGCTTTGATTTTTCCAGCGCTTAAACCATTGTTTTAATCTTCGAAAGTGTGTCTGTAGTATACTTGATGCTCTTGGAGGATTTTCGTTTCAAGCAAGTATGGCCGCATCATCGGCGCATGGCAGCTTCTTCTATTGGCATATTTGCAGTGTAGAGTAAGACCCAATAAACCGTCTTGAGGTACCTTGAATTTTAGTTACATCTTTTTAATTTTGGTATCAGAATAATTTCTGCCACTTTCCATTTGCACTCAGAAGTGACCTGTTTTCAATGAAGGCGTTAATTTCAAGCAAAAGAAAATACTAATTTTATTATTGTTTAAATAAACTGAATTAAATAAGCTTGTATCGCAATGAAAGAATAAGTATATACAATAAAGCACAAAAAATTAAGTAGAACTAAAGCAAAATTAGAGCGGGCGTAAGTATAATATATTCGCCGTGGTGACAGCACTGATATTGCTTACTCATTGTCACTCGATGGAAGGTCATCTAAAATGAGCGCCTCTTTACTTATAATCCGCAAAATGCACCTCCGAATATTTTAAATGGGTCCGAGAAAAGAATAATTTGCAAGGCAACATTACTTACAAACCTTGTTCGTTCACTCGGTGATCGATTAAAACCTCTAATTCATTTTTTATGCGTACAGTCACCATAATTCAGTTCTTGTATTTGAAAAAGTCATGGTCAGTCAACGATAAATTAATTATACAGGAACATAATCCACATTTGCGCATGCAAACAAACATAAATATTCATTATAGTATCTGGACCTTGGATCTTACGATTGATTTCATTGTATACTAATAGTTATAAAAACTAAGATTTCTTTATATCTTTATTGTGTTCCATATTACATATGCACACTTCACTTTTAATAATTGTAGGTATTAAATTCCAAAACTATTAAAATAGTTAAAAAATATAATATTCTAATGACGAAAGTTGTTAGCAACAAGGACTAAAACATATTTTTACCAATTTGTAAACAGAAACCAATGTCGATTTCATGCAAGATGTTAATATAACTAATTTAAAAAGCAAATCTTTACTTTAGGAAACAGGAAATCTTATTAAAACGAGTATCCTTGGTTATAATCAAGCTTCCACAATTGTCCGTCGTATAACACATCTTTATTTCATTGCTTTTGGGAATTGTTAACTTATTTCAATTAAAGGTACAAAACAAATTAATCATATTCTCAGGCGCTAGAGTAGTATACAGTTAATTTGCAAATGGAAAACATACAATTCAATATAATTCAACAATACTTTTGCTGCTATATGAACTATAAGGATTGATTTCAAGGCCTACAGTGTTATTGGTTTTAAAAAAATGCTCCGCAACGACTTCGTAAGAACGTAACGATAAGAAAATTTATGAAAATGCAAATATAATATAGTAAACAACTTACTGAATATGCTTAGATGGCTGAAAAGAAATCCGGAAGTGAGGCCTTCAACACCTGCATCATAGCGTATATATCAGCTTATACGCAGAAAAAGGTCGTTCTAATAGGTCTAGCGATGGAATATTCGCGTACTTAAAGTGCTCTTTGAATTTGTATAACGGATCTTCCGCAACGTTATCGTTAAAAAGATGGCTCTAGAAAAGTCGGCATTCTTACGTAATATAGTATTAAATTTTTCTCTGACTGAAACACTTTTTTCGTCATATAAAATATGTAGCATTGTTTGTACGTGGTCAACAATTTCGCACGAATCCCGAAAGGACAACGAAGTGTTTTGCAATTTTTTTATTGCGTCGGCTACTGGAACGTAATTGTCGTTAACAGTTTTTAAATCTGCTGCAACTTGAGGATTTTGGAATTGCATTTGACTTAGCTTTATTGCAGCTGCTTCTTTCGCGTCCAATTGTAAACTCACTAATTTGATCTTTCCAAATTTTGAAAATCATACTAATTAGATGCGGCGGTTCCGGTATGTCTGGACATTGTTAACGAAACATCCGAATACGTTTCGGTTTTTTAAGAAAAACCGCTTTCGTCTGTGCTATTAGTTGATCCACATCGGGATAACATTTTCGTCTAGTGTCTGCTACATGGGGTAAAGCATGAAGCAGACATGTTATGTGCAGCAAATTCGGTGGACCAGCTTTGAATAATTGACCTGTGCGAAGCATAACCGCTGCAACATCAGTAACCATCATTAACGCTTGCTTTGGTGGAATTTCAAAATTATTTAAGTGTTCTAACTAATACATTATGAACAGCTTCGGCAGTACGTCTTTGCTGTCCTTTATAGGCTAGCAAATAAGGATGTGACGGTCCTTTCAAGGTCTGATCGATACTACGAAATATTTTTAATGTTTGTAGTTTCATCTGTAGTTAGCCACAATCGTTCATTTTTTTACTGCAGTTTTCACATAATTCTCAACCTTCTCGCGCACTGACGGCAATTTTTTAAAAGTTTACTACAGAACACATTTGTAAGTATTAAAAAATAAACATAAAAAGAAACAAGTAACTTTAATTATCTTAATTGCAGATGTTCATTGCATCACGCAAAATTTTATTTTTGAATTTGATGAATAATCGTGTAATCAGCAGTGAAGGAAGCAGCTTTTAAATTAAGTCAATAACCTCTCATGGGAAACGAGAAATCTTAAGTTGTTTATGTGCATTTATTTGTATTATGATGATTCTGTTATATGCTGTATATTTTGACAAAAATGTAGAGAAGTTAATGAAGAAATTCATTCTTGTAAAGGGGATCCTCGCAAGAAATAGGTTGGAAATCCCCGGCTTGAATCAATGAATGCTTAAAAATTATTCAAGTTTCAGCGTTTGGAGAGCTTGCCAATTTAATCGTCGTTCACTACTTGAACCCAATCTAAAATTCATATTTCAACGTATCTACGAAGTAGTCTTCTAAGGTATTCGGCAGTTTGCCTCGCTTATATCCCAATTTAATTCAATGAGGATGCAAAACGACTTTACACGCATACTTGGAGACTTAGTTTCATAGTAATCTCCATTATTATGCGAAACAACATCCGAGAGATAAAGTCCTAAGCATTTTATGAACGTGACTGATTAAGTGATTATGATTGAATCACAAGTAGACTCGGGCGAAGTGTCGATTCATTATCATTATTTATTGTTTAACCATATCATTATGTTCAACGATCGCATTACGATGACTCAACACATTTTTGCAGTTGAGACGAGCAAATTCTCGGATAGGCAACTGTTATTGTTGCTAGTTGATAGTGAAAAGTTTAGAATTATTAGAATTTTATACAATATTTGCATTATTACACAAAATATATTATTTTTTAACTATGTTATACAGCTTGTATCGAGTTGTACTTTTTATCTGTTGTTTGCTTGGATATGTAGCTCGTATATTGGGTGAAAAAAATCATGGTATCACAATCGACAGGTACTACAACATACTACGAACTCAAAAAAAAATTAACACAGGTTACCGAAAAATATTTCTTTTTTGATTTTTTTTCATTCACAATTATTTACTTGATCACTTGAATTCTTATACAGTTAATGCTAATAATATTATAAAGCTACTTCAGAAGAAAAATTAGACAAACCTATGCAGGGACCCTTATTTGGCTATAGCCTTTGCGCTAGTCGTATTAGTTCTATTGCACATGCGAACATCTCTAATATTCCAGTCCCGTTTTAGGTGTGTATAGCAATTTTGTTTAGTTCTTGCGCGTTTGGCGAATAACCTTGCGTATTCAGGAAGAAGGCGATAACTTCAAACGCTTGCTGATAGTTACTCATTACTCAAATTAAAAAAATTGCGAAATCAAGGTCTTCCTATTGTTCAAGAATCTAATGAGTATTGTCCTCACGACCGGACAATATTTCTGGTACCAACTTTTTGGTTTTACATTTCTATGAAAAACTACACAGTGCCCTCGATTTGCTTTAATTAGTGTGTGCAAGTCATGGAAGCTGCGTGAAACAAAAACATGCCACTTTTTGTTTTTAAGAAAAAAAGAGTGGAATGTCGGTATCGTGTTGCTTTTGTTTGAAATTATACGCCTAGCAGTACAGCAATTAAGAGTATAATTGCAAAATTTGAGCGGACTGGTTCTGTTCTTGTTATGAAGAGACCATTACAAGAACGTAATATCCGTTCAGTTGAAAATATTGCTAGGATGGAATTGTGACCGAAAGCCCTCAATTAGCCATCGCATACGGCAATTGGACATTCCAATCGTTCCTGTAACGATTATGATAAATACCTCCGTCTACATACATACAATTGATCCAAGAAGTGAAGCCTATGGACCATCAAAACTGTCGTGCGTTTGCCGATTAAATCTTAGAGCAGACTGCAGTTGATAGCGAACTTTGTCAACGAATCATATTCAGCGACAAAGGCCATTTTTGTATCGGTGATTACGTTAATAAACGAAACTGTCGGTTTTGGAAATGGGAAAATCCTCGAGAGATTATCAGATGTTGACTAATTGTTTATGGCCTCTTCTCGATAATCTTTTCCGAAGTTGTTACATTGGTTGGCCATCACAAATAATACTCGTGCGGTTATTGACGAAATGGACTGGAATATGCGTAACAAAGCAATTGAATATTTTGAAAAACGAATTACCACATGCAGAAAGAGCCGTGATGGGTACTTATCAAATATTGTGTTGCACCCAATTTTAAGGTTTCTACTTTGCATTTACGTTAATAAATTGATGAGTTTCTAAATGCCAAGAACTTTATTCCGAATTTAAACTCTCGAGATTCTGTTGGGACACCTATTGTATCCATTTATGCAATAAATTCAACGGTATATTAAATATTGTATTAAATTACTGACTAACGTAAGTCTAGTATTTTTCTTATGTGATTAGAACCGTTTTAAAGGAAAATTTAGAAATGGTATGTGATTCCAATTTCAGAAAAGATTCCTGAGAGTGCCATTAAAGAGCGCAACAAATCCATTGCCTTAGCAGTAGTCTCACTGAGCTGCGTTACCCGAAAAAAATTGTACGCGTTATTTAGAACAAAAAACAATAAGAGAATTTACGAAAACGCAAACATAGTATGGTAAACAACTTACCGAATATGTTAGCTGGATGAAAAGAAATCCGGAAGCGAGGCCTTCAACACCTAATCATAGCGTACATTTCTACAGCGGTCTCTTTAAAACCCATCCGTTGCGGCCTATATATCTGGCTTATACGCAGCAAAAGATCGTTCTACATTTAGCGATGCAATATTCGCGTATTTAAAGTGGTCTTTGAATTTGTATAACGGATCTTCCGCAACGTTTCGATGATTTAAGAAAAACCGCTTTCGTCTATGCTATTAGTTAATCCACATCGGGATAACATTTTCATAGCGGAATACTGTCTGCTACAAGGTGTAAAGCATTAAGCAGACATCCAATGTGCGGCAAATTCGGATGAACAGCTTTGAATAATTGAATTGTGCGAAGCATAACCGCAGCGGTAGCGGTAACCATCATTAACATTTGCTTTGGTGAAAATTCAAAGTTGTCTAGTGTTCTAACAAATATATTATGAACAACATCGGCAGTACATCTTTACAGGCTAACAAATAAGGGTGTGACGGTCCTTTCAAGGTCCTTATCTGTGCTACAATCGATACTACGGAATTTTTTAATGTGTGTAGTTTCATATATAGTTAGCCACAACCGTTCATTTTTTACTGCGGTTTTCACATAATTCTCAATCTTCTCGCGAACTGACGGCAAATACCTACGTAGCGTCTGCGGACTTGGTAGTTCGCACGCTGGATTGTGTTTCTTCCAAAACTGACGAAACATTGTTTGTCCGATGTTTGCAAACGCAGTTAACATCATCGTTAAATCATTATCAACATAGAAATTCTTTATACGGTTTTCTTCCGTTTTTTTTTTTAATTTGTGTGTTGCGCTATTTGCTTGGTTCCTACACATACATGGTTTTCAACATAATAAACTTCTATATCGCAAACTAAACACCTGATTTCTTTACCATTATGTATATTAAGTCTCGAAATTGCCATAAATACGTGTTTACCCTGTTAGCAAACCAGCAAGTTGATGCATTTCTACGCATTTTCAACATTTTTAATGCTTTCCGTTCAATTCCGACACTTATCAACTTCACACTGTGATATGTACTACACATAGCATACAGCATAGAAGGCTGGCAAGTGCCGACACGTAACGAAGCAGCTCTGTATCCCCTCAACCTCTCGCGATTAAACACCACTGGAAGGCAAGCGAGAATGTGGCGCTCTAGCCATCACTTTGACTGGACACGAATAAAAGAAAGTAATTTCAAAAGAAAAAAGGCTCTAAGAAAATAAACGAAAAGTAATATTATACACAATTATAATTCAATATTAAAGTTTGTTGTGTTGGCGAAACTAATGACTGAAAATCATGCTTTCTATCCCCACCTTGCACGTTGTTTTTATAGTCTGCAATAAATATTAATGAATGAGGTTCTCGCAAATAAAAAATAATTATTTAAATTTTAAATGTAACACTTTTATTAGCTTGTAAAATTTACGACGTGTCTTTCATGTTTACAGCTTTTTATGTAACGTTAATGGCTGTATGTTAATACAAGGAAATGAACACATTAACTATGTACACTTAAACTGCCAGAAAATTATTCTAAGAAGAATTCTCAACACTACATTCGTCACAACATTCAACAGGTCAATGACAATTCTTCTGCCACCGTTTGACTTCAAAATATTTACTAACGTATGGCAAATATCCGTCGCACCTTATACATATTTGTACAGCATCGAGTCTAATAGAAGCTTGTACATTTATGAAATAGAAATATGTATTTGTCAGGTAAACAGTTTACGAATAAAAGAATTAGCACCTCATAGGTAACAGTACACCTTCAGCCCGCTTCGTATTCCTACAAGTTGCATATGCACCGGGTCAAATGTTCAGTATTATAAAATAGAAAAATAATAAAAATAATAAAAATTGTGTGTTTTTTAGGCTTTCACATTTTATTAGTTTGAGTATTATTTCCTTCATCTTCTTTAATCTTTTCGGATAGATTGTTAAATTCATCTTTCGCGCACTAGCAAAAATTTATATCACGGTTTGAAGATGGTCAATTAAATACAGTAATCTTGCTATTTTACAGCCACTTCTTTGTTTTACTCAATTAATGTGTTAGAACGTTGTTAGGCCGTGTTAAATTGTTTTTTTTTTTGATTATTAAAATACAAGCACATAAATTAATGCTCCCTATCATGACCAAAGCTGGTAAAACCATACGGGAATACGTCATAGCCGTCCGTTCGTGCTTATCAGCAGGAAATAAGAGTGCACAAATTCAGTTTCGCATAGATAGTGGAAGGTTTCACCGCGTTCCGATGTCGAATTTTATTTGTACACATACATACGTAGTTTCGCCGTTTTATATATTTCTGCTTGTTTTTCAAATTATTCGTAGGTTCAGATTTTAGTCATATATCAGAACGATATAACCTATTGCATGGCATGTCTATGGAGGCGACAACAAATAACGTATTGCATTCATATTCGCTAGCTGTGTGCGAGTCATCCCGTACGGCTTGACCAATTTTGATCATCACCAAAGTCGCCCCGAGTTGAGTTGAATTTTTCCCGGTCTCACTAACATTAATGTTTTTAGAATTTTTCCATGCTCGTTGTACTGATGTGTTGATGTTTCATCTTTAATTTCATAAATTTGCTTTCTAAATAAATAAATTAATTTCCACGGTTGTAGTTTCGAAGGTATCGCTTAGACGCTCCTTTCGCAGCAAAAAAAAAAAAAAATTGCAAAATAATGTACAAAAATTTAAATTAATGGAGAACCAATCTCAAATTTTGATGTTAATTCTAATCTAAAACGCGTTAAGTAAAAGAAAACCCGTGTTCTTTTATAATCGAACCTGAATTAAATTTGTAATTGATCTAAACGCTGTAATACTCGAATTTGCTTGACAATTAGTCACTAGTCACAAATACGTCTTCATTCAAAGGCGGTTTAAACTTAAGAGGACTGTCACTCCCTTGTACCAATAGAAATTCTCCATTCATGGCCTATTACCTGGAATGACATACGCTTAAGAAGACGTACCCATGCTGATTCAAGAACATGTGCCGGGGCTGTCCCATTTCGTTAACAAATAGTCTTTCTTTTGCATGCAAGTAATACTTGTACATATCTTTTTTTGTAATGTGAGATCTTTTTAATTCGTAATAACAAACATGTTTTCTTTTAACCAAAATAATGCTAGTATAATATAGCTTATGGAATTGATGGAATCATTTCTGGCAAAAGTAACCCACAGAAACCCGCTAGCCAACCAACAAATTTCTATTTGCCATTCTCCTACTTCCATTGTTGTTCATCTCTCAAAAACTGCACTGAAACATTTTCTGGCACCACCTAGTACCAATATCACCAACAAATCTTGGTCTGATTAGTGCAAGGTGGCGTTGCATCTGAGCATCACGATATATGCACATGTAGATGATCCCTTAGCGTATTAAAAAAAAAAACATGAAAAGAGCACCTAGAAACAATAACCAAAATGAAGCTAATGTAGCCCATGGTATGGATGGAATCACTCCTGGCAAAAAAAAAACTGACAAGTGAGCAGCAACGTGAGTACGAGAAAAAACGGCAGACGAAAAAGGCAGAAGTATGTCCGTTGGCTAATATTTTTCTCTTTTCACATAGTTTTTGACGGAAGTGATTCCATCATGCCATGAGTTACATTGCTACTATTTTGGTTATTGTTTCTAAGCATTCTTTTCATGTGTGTATATTTTTTGTCTTAACGAACATGGTTTTTTGAGGAAATGAAACGGGTTTCTGCGCAAAATTTTTATTATTTCACTTTCCCCTCCACGAATCTTCCCTTCGCCCGAATGGATAAAGCAAAAATTTCGTATTTGCAGAAAAATTCACTTCTCTACTAATAATGATAATAAGAGGTATAACTTGCGATTCAAATGATCCTAAATCTATGTAGTTTCAATTAAAAGGTTGGTGTGGTCTTTTCTTTCAAATCTTAAGGACTTCACTTTGCCCCCTTTTGTCCTACATACAAACATTTGAACTAAAAGTCTGCGTATATACATTTTATTGCCAATTCCGTGTAAATAAATATTACTCTAATTCTAACGTCTATTGATAACCATAAATGCATCAAGACCTAAGCTTGTCTAGAACCACTTCTTTTGTATATGGAAATTTTGAATTTGTAACTAAATTATTACTGGAATGATGAACGATTGCTAAGTATTGGTCCCTACCAGTACTTGAATATCTTGGAAAAGGAATAAGCACAAAACGATTTTTTACGGCATAAATCAATTATAAAATTTTCAAAATTCGAAAAGCAGTCCCCATTACCTCTTATTTTCGACGTACACAAAGCGAAATTTTTACAGGACAAAACGTTTCCGTGTTGTCCGTCTTTAAAAGTCTTCATTTGTTTAATATCTCGAAACCGGGGCGAGCAAAAAACAAAAGTTTGATGGCACAAATCGATGCCATTATCATATTTTTTAAAATCGAAAAATAGGCACAGGGCATATTAAATAAGGGCCTGCGGCAGTTCTCATTCACATCTATCGCTACTACTATCTCAAGGAAAAGAGTGAGCACAGAATAAAATCTTTATGATACAAAATGTTAGCCTGATTAGCCAAGTTAAAAAAAAGAAAATGCAAGAGCAGCGTAAAATTAACTTCCAGTTTTCAATCTCCAATAATAGGCTCAAAGTATAATTCTTACGGCACAAATCAGTCCAAAACGCAAACATTGTGCCGGTGCCAATTTGATGCGCTCCACAGCAAGAAATCGCCTTTTTTAAATTCAACGAAACAGATAATATGGTCAAAGAATATCTTTCGAAGCACATCGCTTTCGCTAAATTACCTACTTTTCCATTAAAACGATACCATTCCAGTTAATCCAATTTTTGCAAGAAGTTTATTCTTATTTTATGATCTAATTATGGAGCGCAATAACAACATTAATTTTCAGTGGAAGTCTTTAGGGATCAAAGGCAATGAAAAGGCAGGCTGGTCGAAAAAGCAGAAAACATGCCCTTCATTGGTTCTAATCCCTTTTGTAATCTTCAAAAAAGCCACATAAAATCAAGACACGAGAGGATAACTAAAAGACCTTGCACTGGGAAAATATGCCAGGGTAAAAACAGGCTAAAGCGTTCATATCAGGCTCGCGAAAGACGGCAAAAATAGCGCTATTCAGCGAAGAAGACCGCAGGATACTAGCAGGGTTATTGACAGGTCATGTAATCCTAAAATACCACTTATTTAAATTAGGAAAAGCTGAAGATCAAATCTGTCGCCTATGCCAAGAAGATCTAGGAACGGCAGAACACATTTTATATAAATGTGCTACCATTAGTCGTGGATGATGCCAACATTTTAGTATGACATTTCTCACATCTACTGAAACGACAGAAGATTCCGGAATAGTACAAAGGTTCGCTAAAAGCCCCCAACTATTCTGACTCACGCAGAATCATCTTGTTACAATATATTTAATAAGGTTGCAATAAGTAAGAGCTTCTGTGCTATGGCCCCACCATAATAATATAATAATGATCTAATTATAAGTGAAGATAAGTAAAAGAACTACATTTCTCGAACATGCTTAAACAATATATCAAGCAAATGACTTGTCTAATGTTCTAGATGTAATAAATTATTTATTATCCTTAGTAGTTTTTAGCATCTTTTAAATTTGGGTTTCGGCTTTCACCCGCTGTATATAGACCTTCCCGATTAAGTGTTTATTTACTATCATATTATTTCTTGTTTTTTCAAATTTCCTAAGACTCTCCGTGTCTTCAATTTCTTGGTACAATTGATAAAACGCATAGAATTTCCATTACTATCTATGTTACGACATCACTGAAATAAAATATTAAACAGATAAAAGCATAAAACTCATCATTTGTGTATAGAGACAACAAGAATAACCGCTATCATAATCATTCTCATCGTCTTGGTATGTAATACGCGATTGATAAAGTATTAAAACATGAAAGTCATGCTGTTTATGCTTCAATAATTTTTAATAAAAACATTTATGTGTGCATATTAAAATGTGTGCGTATAGCTACAGAATTCGCTACAGTTTGAAGACGGGTTTTTCTATATATCCCTTACGTAACGCTAAATATTGTTGGATAACATGAACTGTTTTACAAAAAACTTACTACGTTGTATAATTTTTAGAAATTTAATAAGACCACAATGGAAATGGAAATGGAACTTTTTCTGACTTTAGTTATAAGTACGATGGTGGTTCAAGAAATCCTCAGAAAATCTAAGGGATGGCGCTCGTAGTATCGAAAATGGTTGGTTTCTAGTAAGGATCATTAGTCATTAGATGATGTCAAGGTCTATAAAGCTAAACGTTGGCCAAAGCGTATAAATACTGACTCAGAGGACAAAAACTTAGAAATTTGCATACGTTTGGTAGACAGAGTTGCGTGGTCGCTAAAGCTTTGGAATTGATGTGGTTAGATAGCGCATGTTAAAGATCACCAACATGAAACAGTTAAGTTTATTGCTCTGCAACATGAAAGAATAGAAATAAAAAATAAGCAAGAAATGGTGGAAATGTAACCATTTTGTATTCAACAACACCTGCATTGAAATTCAAATTGCAGATCCACACGTATTTTAGGAAATTATATTAAATTATAACAATTGGATGTGTTGGTTTTAATGATGAACAATAGATACTACACAAACATTTTTTTTTTACATTTTACGTCATCTTTTTAGATACTTCTTAGAGAGAAATATACGAGGGTGGTTCAAGATGTCTTTAGCAAACCTAATAGATAGCGCTCATCGAAAATGGCTTGTTTCTAGCAAGGATTATTAGTCACTAGACAGCTGTCAAAGTTTCACTTATATCAATCACACGGTTTCATTTTTATTGTCGATTTAAGCAAAGACGTTTTACTTATGTAGAAAAATGGAAAAAAGTGAGCTTCGATCGGTGATTAAACACCTATATTTAAAAAGCTTAATACCGAAAGAGATGAAAGCTGAGTTGGATGAAGTTCATGAAACATCTGCTCATGTGTTAGCAACTGTTTATAATTGGGTAAATGAGTTCAAACCTGGCCGTACATTCACCAAAGATGAACATCGTTCTGGACGTCCAGTGCAAGTGACTACACCCGAAATGATTGATAAAATCCATGATATGGTTTTGAATCATCGACGAATCAAAGTGCGCGAAAAAGTTGAAGCCACGGGCATATCGCCAGGCACATTATTTTCAATTTTGCGCGATAAATTGGTTGTGAAAAAAATCTCGGCGAAATGGGTGCGCGTTTGCTTTCGATGGAGAATAAACGCAATTTTGTGGTCGATTCTGAGGCTGTTTTGACGCAATCCTGACGAGCTTCGCCGTCGATACATAACTATGGACGAAACATGGACACACCACTACACTCCGGAAACAAACGAACAGTCAAAACAGTGGCTTTTTGAAGGCGGACGGGCTCCGAAGAAGGCGAAGTCGGTGAAAGGTGATGGCCTCAGTTTTTTGGGATGCACGCGGAATCATCTACACCAATTATTTGGAAACGGGACAAACAATAACTGGAAAGTATTATGCATCGTTATTGGACCGGTTTAGCGAAGAAATCAAGAAAAAAACGTCCTCGCTTCAAAAAGAAGAAGATCCTCTTTCATCAAGGCAATGAACGGGTGCAACCTGTGCTGTTTCGATCAAGCGTATTCACCGGATTTGGCCCCCAATGACTTCTTTATATTTCCAAATTTGAAAGAAAGGCTCGGCGTACATCGGTTCACGTCGAACCAGAAAGTAGTACTCCAAACAGATGCCTACTTTGAGGACCTTCCGAAATCCTCTTTGGAGGACTTAAAAATCTAGAGAAACGCTTGGAAAAGTGTGTAGAGTTAAATGGTGATGATGTTGAAAAATAAATAAAAATCTATAGAAAATATTTTGTTTTTCTAAGGACTTATTGAACAATCCTCGTATCACCATGCGAGATAGATATCGTGCAATATATTATGCAATTAAACGCATTTCTGGATAAAAAATAATTTAAAAGCAATTTCTTACGTTCCTGTAATTTAAGAAAATTACTTGTTACTAAAAAATTACAGTTTTTCAATGTTTGTGTTGTGCAAATACCATCGCGTGAGTTAATGTAACTAACGTAAAATTGCATTAAGTTATCATTATCCATTCCATTGTCATGTCAGCAAATTCTTATTGTCTTATTTCTAGGAATATAACATTCGCCTTGATAGCAGCTATAAATTACTATTAGTATAGCTCAACTCGCAAAAATGTGTATTTTTTGAAATTTCACAACCCAATATTGTTATCATAATTAGTTAACAGCTTTAAGACTTTCAAAATGTGTAGTAATAAATTTAGTTCTATAAATTGCGCGGCCATCACAATCTAATTTTTTTCGCTTTCCAATATTGTTGTATACTGTGTGAAGCAAAAAGGTACCAAATGTAAAAAAAATTGTTACAAAGATAAAAGTTTCTGCATTATTTGCAACTAAAGCCAGTCATACGTAAAGCTATATTACTGGTTTAGCAGAATTAGATGGCATTTTTAAATGCGATATTTTGATTTTATCCGCAATTAAAAATCCTTCCACAACGGGAAGCCAAACTGCATCCGTAGTGTTGTAGTTTCTTAAAAAGATTTGTGAGTTTCACAGTTATTTTTCTTTAGCATGCTGTAGTTTTTATAAATGCAACGATTATTTTCTATTTTAGTTGAGAACGGGCAATTTAAATTGTTCAGAAAAAAAAAACAAATTTTAAGGTGATTAAAAATAACTATAGCTCCTTCTATTGTGTTCTATTAGGATTGTCAGTTTAGTATTGTCAAAATTCTGCTAATTTTAATTTAGCAGCTAGAAACAGGCTTCATCCAGAATTTTAAGATTTTAAACATACCTTCAGCAGTAATCAGAACACATCAGAAAACGCCTAGAAGCAATAACCAAAAAATATAATGCTAAGATAGCTTAGCTTCCTCATGGTATTGATGGAATAATTCACGGCAAACGCAACAAAAGAAGAGAAAAAAATACACTAACACATGGACATGCTGCCGTTCAGGAAGCAGCGACATAAACCGGGTACTGTTCCCCAAACCATCCCTCTGCAGGCATGCGTTTCTTTGGCACTAGAGGACGCCAAGAAATGTCGAGTTTTTCGTTTTGAAAGTCGTGGCATTAACTGTGAGGCAACAGCGATAGAAGGTAGAGATAAAAAATTACTCTCGAAACCACGCTGATGACGCCGGGTACGCAGAAACATGTCCGTGTGTTAGTGTATTTTTTTCTCTCCTTTTATTACGTTTGCCGTGAATTATTTCATCAATACCATGAGGAAGCTAAGCTATCTTAGCATTATATTTTTTGGTTCAGCAGTAATGTTAAACTGCTATACAGCATAAGTGTTTGGGAACATTTTGGGAAGACGAGGTTATAATAAAACCATAATAATGATGATGATGATGACTATACAAAGTTGTATATTTTCTCGAATGTTATTGCACAAATCATATAGTGAGGTTATAAAGTATCCCCGTCATGCTAACATTCGAATGACAGAAAGTAACCTTTTTAGAAAAAATAGGTCGATTCCTATTAGCAGTGTTGTTTCGATGTCGCTGGAAGTAACGTTAGCTGTCTCATTTTAAATAAAACAGCCTGTATATTTTTACATTTTTGGAAAGGTAACCGAAAGGCGAATTCAATGATATCACATATATACTTTTGCCTAAGATGTATTATAACGTGCAGCAATAAAGGCCAAATTATTTTCTATGCCAGGTTGATGTAATGAGTTTGCTACTAGGCAACATAATCATAACAATAGCCTAACGAAGCGTAAATTATTCGCGTTATTTTTTGCACGTTTCGTATTTTTCGTTCCTTGTTCTTTGCCTAGCAACGAGATCGCGACATTAATCTGTTGTCACATGAGATAATTTGGCGCTCTTTCTCAGCCAACTTTGCGCAACAAAAACAGATTACCAAAAACCTTTATTGCTGCTCACTGTCATATTTCTTAAGCTAAAATATCATTGCACCTTTCTATTACTCGGTTGGAGGTTCTTTTTTCTTCTTTTTAAAATAATATCACAAAACATAAAAGTCGACCTATTTCTTCGAAAAGAGCTCAGTTCTATCTTTCAAATGTTATTATGAGGGAACGGAGGTACTTTAGGCATTAGCACCTTCTGTGCTTAGGTATGTGCATTTTATGCAAATGTTTGGATTGGTATCAAATTAGTATCCTTTATCAGCAATACGATCGATGTAAATATGTTATTTACAATACGTTATTGTTTATATTAAAACCGTAACCGTTTTAACATTATCTTGATAAAAATCTTTTGCGTAGTATATTTGAAAAAAAAATCGTTTTCAAACAAGCGACAATTATTGAACAACTGTTAAATTGGATTGTCAAATAATTTGTGTTGCTTTTTATGTAAATAGTGTCGTAAGCATCTAATTCCCGCGACGAAGTTACGTTCTTAATCAGTTTTAAGTTTTCTAATTTAATGTTATGCCCGATTTCGTTTATGTGTAAATATCTTTCTCGAAAGTAGGGATAGAACAGGTATGTTAAATTGTAGAAATGTCTTTCGGGTGATGTCGTGTAGTTGATTTTTAACTTGACGTTTCGCTGACTATCCTGTCAGCTTCTTCAGAAGATTTCTAAAGACTGCTGTTGTTGTCTTTTGCTGCTCGTTATATATCCTATTTTTGTTCCGCTTTGCTGATCCATAACCGTTCTGCTTCGCTGATCCATAACCGTTCCGTTCCGCTGAATCGCGTCGTTCGTTGTATGACGACTTCGTAGTGCTAGCCTCCACGTGTTGCTGATCCTGTATCCATCTTCGCGATTGAAGTTGTTGGTGTTCTTCATTATTTCTATGGATTCGCGTATTATCCTCGGGTAGTAGTGGCTGGTCCTGGCTAATACCTTGACGTCGCTGTAGCTTATGCGGTGGTCTCCTTGTTGGTGCAGGTGTTCTGCTACTGCAGATTTTTCACATGCCTAAGGCGTGCGTCTCTCTCGTGCTCTTTCACTCTGCACTGAATACTCCGTCCTGTTTGACCGATGTAGCTTTTTCCACATTGGCATTTCAGTTCGTATATGCCTTTTGCTTGTAGTTTTGGTAACACGTCCTTATTTGGAGGCTGAAGAAGCTGACAGGATAGTCAGCGAAACGTCAAGTTAAAAATCAACTACACGACATCACCCGAAAGACATTTCTACAATGGATTACGGTCGTGAAAGCCTACACTCAAGGTATGTTAAATTTAGAGGTATCTTACATCATTCGGTCACCGGTTGAGAATGACGATCCCATGCATCCTAGAACCGGCTCTTCCGGATTAATTAATGAAACTTGTGTCGTGCGGAGTGTGCCGATACTTTTGTGTTGTTTGCCATACTACCATAGTTCTTGCTATCATTATTGGGATATTATAGCAGAATACCTAGGCTAAGCTAGTGTAAGCATATTTCTTATTTTTAACTTTTACACCCGGTTCTCACAGAATCCCTATGAGAACCGGGAACAGTTCTTTTCGAGCTGCTCATCCTTATGGTTCTTATAGTACTACATATTACTTATTCAGTAACACCAGAATAGAGATATATTACTATTATTTAAACTATTTGGTTTCGCATAGAACTGCAATACCCTGCTATAAATTTTAGACTACAAGGTTTAAATTAAACAAAATCACTGTAGCTCCCTTATTATTCTTTTCGGAACAATAAGTATATATATCAAAAATTCTATTAAAAAAAAACAGTAAATTCTGATTTTCTTTCAAAAATGCGTTATTCAATTGTTTTTCATTAACTAGCAGCAAAAACACAAGCGTCTTTCTGTTCAAATCAAGCGATCTTGCCTGCCAATCCATTTGTCGTTGCGCTCCATCCTTTTGAAAAATAATATTTCGCCTGCTTGCAAGATCTATTTCATCAAAGAAATTGTCTAAAATATCTCGCATAAAATCCGCGTTACTTTCACCGGTGAGATCAAAGTTCCAATAATTCTCACCACAGAAAACATTGAAATTAGAACGAATTTGAGGAGCCGTAGGATTTGCTTGCAAAGGGTTATTTCCTGGGCAGTAATGATTCTTTCTTCGGTTAAACATTCCACAATTAAAAAAGTTTGCCTCGTCGCTCCATAGAATATTTCGGCAATTATTGGCATTCTCTTGACAATAGTCGACATACCGATAGCAAAAAACAATTATCTCTTGGTGATAATATCTGAGCAGGTCTATACTTATAGTGAATAAATTTATATTCTTATAGAATTCTCGAGATAAGTTACAAAATAATGAATGCCTGCTGTTTCTACAACCTCGCTAATTATCCAATTCTTCTTCGTCCGTTTCTTAGCACACTCATTTTCATTATTTCTAAACGTTCGATAAGGTTTCAAAGAATATTGACAATTTGACTGAGCACGATGTGGGTATAACTGCCCGCAATATTCTTTTGTTCCTATAGAACATTTTCGACGCACCAAATAAGCTTCCAATATATCACATTTTATCACTGTGAGAAAACATCTTAATCACAGTTTACTTTACACAAATTATTATCATATACAAGGTTATTATAACTCGGTTATTTTTGATTCAATGGAAATGTTTATAATAACCGATTTTATACTAAATTCGAATATCTTTCATAAAAAATTAAATATTACAAGATACATTCTATTTAAAAAATCGTTATTTTGTCTGCAAACTCAAAGACGCGGTGTAAAATTATTTTTCCGATTTCACCGCTATAATTCGCGGAAAAATGCTACTAGTTTGCTAATTCTACCAATAACGTAGCTTCAAAAAATACAGATGAAGCGCACTTAATTTAAATAACCTTGTATACACCGTGTGGAATAAATTCATCAATTTCCAATTACTATTCCATACTATGACATCACCGATGTACTTTTTAAGCAGTGCACTTTTGGTTAACGTTTATTATGACCGTGATAAGTAGAGACGAAAGTCGTGACTTAAATCATTCTATCGTTGTCTTACACAACGATAGAATACGTATACGATGCTGTCTCTCTACCCCTGTTAATGCTGACGTATTGCTATGACGCTCTAAATCACATCTTCATCCTAATTGATTTTCGTCCCTAGTGGTAAGTGATAAATCAACGATAACTGCACCGTTTTGCTTTAAGCTCTTTTTTTTTGATACACAATGACATTTATTAGTTTATAAAATATTGTTGCTGCGCATTCAACAGATATTTGAATTTTATGGTATATGGCATCACAGCATAGACGTCATCAACGCAAATGAATGACGTGCACCGCTTCTTATAAAAAGAGGAGGAGATATACCATAGTATTATAATACCATAGGGATAAGTGCATTCATAATTTGATACAAAAAAATATATAAAAAGGAAAAGAAGATGTAATTCCTATGGTCACCGAGAAGCACATTTACCATATAGCAGTACCGCATTTTCTCTGTTTTACTAGTTCTTATTATAAGTCAATATGTTTGTACGTATTAATTGCTGCAGAAGATGCTTGCATTAGTACAGACACCAGTCGCGAAGGTCCACGGAATAATATTGTCTTTAACCCTCAAGTGCTATCGTGGGGTGTTTCGGAACCCCAGAGGTCATTTTTTTTAAATTTTTTCTAAAACTATTTTTGTCACATTTCTAAGGTTCCAGGTATTCGCCTATGCAAATGAGATATGTAATATAGTGTAATTTATTATTTACCATATTCTACAGTTTTAGCAAAAAATAGCTTTTGGGGTGTCTCAACACCCCACGATAGCAATTACGTTTGTTTTTTTCAAAAATAGCGTAGTGTATTCTAACCAATGATTTAGAATTTTATAGTGATAATAGCCCTCGTCCTCTTTTGGGGAAATCACAGATGTTGTTGTGCATGTAAGTATAGGGGATTCACTTATATACGTTCCAATTCGGCGATTTTTATTATAGTACCTACATGTACAGGGGATTCACTCATTTATGTTCGACTTCGGTGATTTTTTACAAATCAAATAGTGGCATTTCCCCTGATTTCTGTACGGCGTATAAATATTCGACTCAAACAAATTTCTTACTCAGTTCCTCACAAACCAGAGCGTCGTCAACTTGTTCCTTATTTCCCTTCTATAATACGTCATTGTCAGAATTTTTATGTGAAATGCTAATGGCATTTTCTTTTACAGGGAGTAAGACCATAGTTTCCAGTAACAGAAAAAATCAAGACATCTTAACAATACAGAACACAATTTTGTAAAAAGAAAAAATTGTACGAAGAAATACTTTTTACATAATTTTTATGAATGTAACATTTCCTCCTAATTTTCTGTTTTGCTTTAAATAAAGTTTTGTTTTTCCTTACAACAATCGCAAGATAAAGGTCTAGTTATTACACTGTGGGTTTAAAAGTGAAAAAAAAAAGATAACTAACAAAAAAAAGCTAAATTTAAAGAGTGGGGTGTAAAACACCCCACGATAGCAGTTGTGTTACCTGAAAACACGATAGTACTTGAGGGTTAAATGTTGCAGTCGGCTTGTCGGACCGAAGGGACTTGATTCGCCGAGAACCGACGGAGCTAACCAAAGTCCTGTACGAAGAATTTCATTATTAAGTAAACTTCTCAGTTTTAAATTATGAAAAGTAACAAGTAAAAGTATTGATTTTAATATGCCTGCATGCGAAAAAATGAAAATACACTACCCGACAAAAACATAGACGCGGTATCGTTTCTATTTACGAAACAAAGTTTATAGACATTATATAAAATGTAAATGAGGGTTATTAATACTTGTTATGTAAATAGTCCATTTATAGATATTTCTGGGTATTTATTGCTTGATGAGGGGTAATTGAGACTTTCCCAGATCAAAATAGGAATTTTAAATGCGACGAAAATTCAGACCCTGTGCATTTACTACATTAATATAAGCAAAAATGTTTTAATTTGATATTTCTCTTTATATGCAGCGGTTGTGCTGGTAAAGTGTACACGTTTCACCACGAGAAATTATATTTTATAAACTGTTTGCAATATGGGTAGAAAAAAACAATTATCCTTGATAGAAAGGAGTAAAGTTCTAGCCTGGCACCAAGATGGTGTTAGTAAGAAGGAAATTGCTCGTCGGTTACGAAGAAGCGATCATTCCGTTAGAAATTTCCTAAAAGATCCGGAAAATTACGGCAAACCAAAAGGTCAAGGGCGACCGAAAGCTGTAAGTGAGCGGGATAAACGCATGATATTGCGGTGTGCATCTAATTCTTCTGCGTCGGCGAGAGTTATTGCAGAACAGGTACAAACGCACGTGCGTAATGTTCAAAGGATTTTAAAGGCGTCACCGGTAATATCACGGAAGAAAATGTTGAGAAAACCGCCACTTTTGGCCAAACACAAAGAAGCGAGGTTGAGATTTGCTGAAGAACACGTATCCTGGAAGAAACAATGGGAAAAAGTTATATTTTCCGATGAGAAACGTTTTAATTTGGACGGACCGGATGGGTACTCGCATTATTATCATGATCTGAGAAAGCAACCAAAAGTGAAAATGACCAGATAATTAGGGGGTGCATCTGTGATATGGGCAGCGATTGGATTCCGCGATAAAAGTGAAATAATGTTATGCACAAATAAAACGACATCTGTGACGTATAAAGACTTATTGCGTGACAATCTTCCACGTTTTGGAAACCAATGGGCCGGGCGCAATTTTGTTTTTCAGCAAGATAACGCGCCAATTCATAAAGCAAAAACAGTACTGAATGGTTTAAAGAGAAAAAGATTAAAACTTTACAGTAGCCGGCACGGTCACCAGACTTAAACATTATTGAAAACATGTGGGGTGGCAGAATATCCTTCAAAATTATGTGTTAAATTTATATAAATCTATTAATAACAGACTATTGGAAGTGATTAAGAACAATGGAGGATCTACGCATTACTGATCACTCATTTGTTGATTTTTGTTTTACATTTGCAACAGAGCGTCTACATTTTTGTCGCAGAAATTGTTTAAACATTGGAGTAATAATTTGTTATTTAGTTCGTATATTACTGGAGGAGATATTTTTAAGTTTATTTTACGTTTATGAATAAAAATCTAATTAGATATCTTGCTAGTTTCGCAAAGAAATGTTGTAACCCTTAAAACCCGTGAAACATCTTACCGCGTCTAAATTTTTGTCGGGGAGTGTATATACAGGATGTAGGATTTAAAAATAAATCGTATTCGAAGTAGGTAAAGAAATTTTTAGGAGAAAACATTGAATAATTTGCAAAATTTCATATCATTTTGCTTGGCGGCTATAATTTTGATGTCTAAAATCAGCACCGAGTATCGTTATCTAAAAAAGTAAGAACAACTTTAGTCAAAATTTGGAAACATTTTAGAATCCAAGGTTAAATTCATTGACATCGTTATTTTTAAAATCAAATATAGATTCAAATTTTTAAGCCTGAGTTAATTTCTATAAGCATCTACTTCATTCTTTGTCGAACTATTAACAATTTGGTATATTACTAATGAAGTAATTAAATAACATAAGGTCTGCATATATAAGCACTACTTACTGAAAAAGTCCCAAAACCGATTCCCTTGACACATCCTTTGTTAACGATGTAAACGAAACCACTATACGAACATAAACTAACCGCCAACCGTATATCAAAATTTAATATGTAATAGATTATTGACAAATGAATTTTTTTCAAATACCGTTATCTGAACTAAATGCACAGACCAGCTGACTAATTATCTATTTCTGTGCAATTATTAAAAATCACCTGTTAGACGTTACAATGTACGCCATGAAAAAAAAAGAATAACATAGAAAACTTTATATTTTCCAAGGTCCTCGAAAATTACGAAAATCCGCATTGTATGTGTGATTAATGAAAAGGCATTTGTTTTACACATTACATCTGACCTTATTTCAACTACAATATAATAAAGCAAGTTTTCCATTAGTAATAATACAAACATAAGTACGTATGCACTAAATTGCATGATTTGGATTTTTCCAAGTTTAAGTATAAAAAAAAATTTAAGATTTCGAAATTTTTCGGAAAAGTATTTTTGTGGAAATGAGGGTCGTGAAATTCGGGAGTGTCCCTAAACAGTCTTTCGGCAATTTATAACAGGTGATAGGTGAAACTTTTAATAAGATGTAGTTACTTTTTGAATTTTCCGCTTTACAAACCCTATGTTTATGTGCTTCTGGCGAAACTTAGCTCCTTCACTTTTATTTAGTCTAACCCACTTCTGAATTTTTGATTTGAAATGTTTAAATAATCATTTTTTTATTGGATATGTCGAGACACAAGATGTCTGGATGATAGTTAGAAATAATGTCAGAAATAAAATTAGCGTCGTTTAAGGCCATTGTTTAACAACATTGACGATTGTTTTAATTCCATTGTCACCTCTGTTAATTTTTCCCATTTAAAATATATTTTTATCGAGTTAGATGCCGAAATTATTTTTGTTGTAGCATGATGCAAGGACGCAAGTTGTGACGCGATGTGGTAACCACACATCATCAGGCCGCAAGATATTATTTTAAGCAGAAAACCACGAAGTTCAGCCAAACACTGTCAGAAAATTTAAAACACTAACTAAGTTAAACAAACAAAGGGACAAAATAAACACGCTAAAATGTATCTAATAATGGTGAAAATTAAGGAGAATAAATCATTAGTGTTTGTGTAGTAACTGTGGGAATTAGGCACGGTCGGATTCTAAGGCGGGAGTAGAATTTATAAACAATAATTTTTGTAAAAAAAAAGTTTAAATACCTCGCAGCTTCCATTTATTCCGTGGTGAACATTGTGAAATGAATTATGTACCTTATACCTTATTAATAATGATGAGCAAGAACTGTGAGCACAAAACTTGAAAATGAGGATCAACATATCCTCGAAACAGCTGTCCCGGATTAATTAATTTGTGTGGCGCCCAGTATGCCGCTACTTTTGTGTTGTTTGCGTATACCTTACATTTACAACGCAATATAGGTTTAAATTAAATATTTGGGTCGCGATCAAATCGTGGCACTGATACGACGCCTGACCAAACAACCATTCACAGTCCAATCACTTAGACCGCACGATTTCTGCGCTCATAATTGAGCGATTGAAAGATTGAAGAATTTGATTTTAGCTATAAAAAGTAGAGTTGTCGTCTAGCATAGATTACTTTTGGACCTTTATATATTGTGTTGATAATAACCTTCAAAATGAACAGTATCAGTGTAATTCTAAAATGTGAGTGACTTCCTCATTTGCTTTACTTAGTAAAACAAAAGTTCTGATAGAGCTCAGTTCCCTTATCAACAACATATTGTCGATTATAACGAAAAAAAATATTATACCATTTGAAGATAAATTACTCGGGCAAATATGTACATAGATACAATGCTTACATTTGTATGTGCTTTGTAGTTGATACGAGGGTCGTCCAATAAGTCCTTAGAAAAAAGTAGAAAAACAAAGTATTTTTTGTAGATTTTTATTTATTTCACAACATAATCTCCATTTAACTCTACACACTTTTCCAAGCATTTTTCCAACATCTTTAAGCCCTCCAAAAAGTAGGATTTCGGACGGTCCTCAAAATAGGCACCTGTTTGGGCGATCACTTCCTTGTTCGATGTGAACCGTTGTCCGACGAGCCATTTTTTTGGAATTTGGAAATAAAAGTCTCTGGGAGCCGAATCCGATGAATACGGAAACTGCGCAGGTGTGTTTTCTTTTTCAAATGAGGACGTTTTTTTTCGATTTCTTCGCTCAACTCTTCAGTTATATCCATTACACGGTTTCTTTTTTATTGCCGCTTTAAGCAAAGAATTTTTGTTTGTGTAGAAAAATGGAAAAAAGTGGGTTTCAAGCGGTGATTAAACTCTTATATTTAAAAGGCTTAACACCGAAAAAGATCAATTGAGCTGAATTGGATCAAGTTCGTGGTACATCTACTCCTATGTTAGTAATTGTTTACAATTGGATAAGTGAGTTTAAACGCGACAGTACATCCACAAAAGTCGAACATCGTTCTGGACGTTCAGTGGAAGTGACTACACCCGAAATGATTGATGAAATCCACGATATGGTTTTGAATGATCGACGAATCAAGGTACGCAAAATAGTTGAGGCCACAGGCAGATTGCAAGGAACAGTGTTTTCCACAATTCTTCACGAAAAATTGAGTGTGAAAAAATTCTCGGCAAGATGGGTGCCGCGTTTGCTGTCAATGGAGAATAAACACAATCATGTGGTCAACTCTGAGGCTACTTTGACACATTTCCGTCGCAATTCTAACGAGTTTCTCCGTCGATACTACACCACTACACTTCAGAGCCAAAGGAACAGTCAAAACAGTGGGTTTTTGAAGGCGAACGAGCTCCGAAGAACGCGAAGACGATGGAATCGGCCGACAAACTGATGGCCTTTGTTTTTTTAGATGCATCTACGCCGATTACTTGGAAAACGACAAACAATAACTGGAAAGTATTAAGTATCATTACTGGGCTGGTTGAGCAAAGAAATCGAGGAAAACATCGTCACTTGAAAAAGAAAAAGATCCTCTTCCATCAAGACAGTGCACGAATGCACACCTGCGCAGTTTCGATGGCCAAAATTGTGGAATTAATGTTTAAATTAGTACGTCCAGCGTATTCGCCGAATTTGGGTCCCAGTGACTTCTTTTTACTTCCAAATTTGAAGGAATGGTCACTTCCAATGAACAGCCACGTTTAAGCTCATTTACCAGATTGTAAACAGTTGCCAACAGAGGAGCAGATGTGCCTTGAACTTCGTCCAATTCAACAAGTGTTTAATCGCCACTCGAAATTAATTTTTTTCAATTTTTCTACATAAACAAAAATTCTTTGCTTAAATCGACAATAAAAATGAAACCGTGTACAGTGCCCTATTTTTTTTAATAAACTGACAGTAATTCTGCTCTTTTCCAAACATATATTTTGTAATCGCGTCTACCTTGTTGAAAGGTCACGTACCGCCACTAGAATTAGGTTCCCTTTTTTTCCGATTTAATTATTAAATATGTTATTATCTGACGCAATATTACATATTGTCATTACGTAACATAAAAAAATGAAATGAATTATTTCAAGGATGACTTATCAATATTTCATTGATAATCAATGAAATAATGAAAATGATTATAAGCAATGTAAGTACAATATCAACAATACTATGAAAAAGACTACTCATTCGATTAGGTGCACGTAATCCATTTATATA
>LR737389.1:9337537-9355364 GCA_902655005.2 Marronus borbonicus
TAAATGACGTGCTTATATATACAAAAATCTGAAATCAACAATTTTTTTAACATAAACTAATCTCCATAGATATAAAACAAATATTATATGCATCATCTTTCTAAGTATTTTATGATTAACACTCTTGAAGACAGTTGTTACCATCCCCTTAGGTTGCTTTAGTTATAAATAAGGTAGATCTGTTTTGCATCATATTTCGTAAATTTACACCAGGAACTAAATTGCTACGAAGGTTCTTCTAGGTAGGATGTGCTTGTGTGTATTCAATTTGTTCTTGCTATATGCGTAGAACTGAATATTGTATCACTTCTATTTGGGCCAAGAACTTTACTTTTAAACGAATTTCAATAGAGTGTTGTTGTTGATGTGTGGTCTTTTTTCGCCACTAACGTTATTATATTTATACGAAAACGAAAGGAGTAAATATATATAAAGTTAAAAAAATAAACAGTGTGCTAGTTAAATAGAAAATATCCATCGGCAAATATTGAAAATTCAGTTTCATTGACTTATCCGATGTAACTAAGATTAGTTGATGAATAAAAATTCATCGCACACAAAACGGGAGACGTTTAGGTTCAAATCCTACCGTGTCTAATGAATTTTGGTTCATTAACTAAATTTGGTTGCATCGGAGATCGGAGCCATTGAAATTGAATTTTCAATACTTCCGCTGCTGACAACAATTATGTATTACAAGCAAAGTTCGCCACTTTCCGTGCGCGTCACAAAATTAGCAGAGACTAGACAGACTCGTGTTTATTCGTCTGATGAGAATGGGTTCGTGTTGCCTACTGGTTTCCCTGAGAGTCGACAAAATACGAGTTTGTCTATTCTTTGCTAATTTCGAGAAGCGCACGAAAAGTCTACTCGTTTCTGCAGGCTTAGTTATAAGTAGGTAGAAGAAATTATTACTTTTTTGCAGCGACTAGAGAGACTCGTGTTTATTCGTCTCATAAGAAAGGGTTCGTGTTGCCTACTGGCTTCCGCGAGAGTCGACAAAACACGAGTCTGTCTAGTCTTTGCCAATTTCGTGAAGTCCACGGAAAGTGTACTCGTTTCTGCAGGCTTACTTATAACTTATAACATTACTAAATGCTTCAATACTAACGTTACTTGATACCATGTTCGTAACAAGTGTTTAGAACATGATACTCAGTAGAGAGATCGGTTTAGCTAAGGTAGGGCCTGGTTTTAGTGGGTTTAATGAATCACCAACACAGATAACAAGAGACTCGAACCACGTTGCTATTTATCACGCTCATGACGTCGTGGGTCACGCATGGTTTTATTAGTAAAAGTTCCAGTCCATACAGTGTTATATTGCATCACAAAGCTTACGTTTAGATCGAAGACTGTCGCCCATGATTATTTTAACTCACGATAATTTTATTTGAAACAAAGAACTTTTTCTCAAATACATTCCCTCATATATTGTCACAATTTGCCGCTTGCGAAATATGAAAATTAGCGACGGTCACGGTCACTATGGAATACTATCGATTACATACCGATACTCCTATCGATAGTGCCTTATATGACTTATAAACATAAGAATTAATAGGACCCCTTTCTAGTTCAATTATTTTTGTAATGAAACGGCTATGTGATGGTACGCTGATTACCAAATTAGAATTAAAATTTCTTACATGAATTTAAACTTGTACAGGTTTTGTTTATTTATTTGTAACTTGCACTAGTTGTTTTCTTTTTTCGTGAGATATAGTTTTAAGTACTGTGTTGTATAAACTGAAAAATCTTCCTCTTAAATCAAAGTATGTTCATCAGTAAAAATTTGATATTCAAAATTGAAAAAAAATTGACGAAACGTGCAGATTACAGATACGTAAATGTGTAAAATTAACCGCTTCTACAGGTATTTTACACGTATGTATGCAAGTTACAGGCACAACATGTGTAATGCGCATACGAAACAAACATACGGGCAGTAAACACAGACGTTACGAATCATGAATAGTGCAATCATCGAACTAGTCGAAGCAATTGTTAAAACGTTTGGAAAAATGGTAATAAAATAAATAAATAATGAATGTAGCATCTCGCAAATATTTGTATATTTAACTACAACGTTTTTAAATAAGAAACCGAACGCATTGACAAGTTTGAACTTGTTTGTGTACATTATAAAGCTACTAAGGCACTAGAGTGAATAAATATCATTAAATGAATACACAATTATGAGACTTTATAAGAAGTTTTATTGATAAAATAACGAAAAATCCATTGTTAATAATGTGTATGATCTCCACGAACGGCAATAAAGGTTTGACATGTCATCGGCATTGATCGAATCAGGACATCAACAAATTTTTGTCGAAGATTATTCCATTCCTCCACCAGAGCATTTTGAAGTTCCCGAATTGTACGCGGTGACATATTTATTGCTGCAACACGTCTTCCTAAAGCATCCCAAGCATGTTCGATAGGATTACCATCAGGAGAATTTGCTAGCCAGTCCATTCTATTGATTCCCAATTGTTCAATCCAGTTGTTCACGATGTTTGCCCGACGTGGACGAGCATTGTCATTCATTAAAATGAATCTTTCACGCATAGCGCTAGCGTACGGAAGAACAATGGGTCTCAAAATTTCATCCAGATACCTCTGAGCAGAAAGGTTGCCATTCTGTATCACTTAAAGGTCTGTATGCCCTCCTGCGTTTATCCCAGCCCATACCATTACACTCCCACCTTCATATTGCGGCCTTTCTCGAACAAATTGTGGCTGATTACGTGTTCCAGGTTCACGCCAAATTAAAATACGCCTATTATCTGGATTTAGGGCGAATCCGGATTCGTCACAAAACAATACTTGTGCCCAGCCATCGTCTTCTCTGAACATCTCCAGTTTCTAAAAGCCGATTCCACAAACGCGAAACTGCAAAAACTTCAGCAACAGCTTGCTGTCTCCGTCCACCTTCCAATTGACCTATCGCTCTCCAAGCCTGTGCATGAATCAAATCACGTTGCCTTTCGATTATTACCCGTAATTACGGTTAAAAATTTAAAATTTGCTATGATACGGAAAATGGTAAAATCTAACTGTAGTCGAGATCGCTCGGATACGCGCTTGTATACCCTCAAGCTGTGGCGGTTCGTACTGAAGCGCTGTACAAGTTGAAACTTGTCAAAGCAATCTGTTTCTTGTTTAAAAACGTTATAGTTGCAATATAAAGATATTTGCGTGTCTTATATTATTTATTTATTTATTTCATTATTATTTTTGTAAATATCTTCTAATTGTTTTGAGCAGTGTAGATTACCAATATAATCCGGGATTTGTTCCTGCGCTTTTGATAGGCTTAAAGAAGGGCAGCCACAACAAGTCATAGCAGTAGCGTGTAATGTTTCATAAAAGGTAATTTAACGGCTACACCATTAGGAGAAGACAAGAGCAAGGACTATTAACTAATTTCAGAGATAATTGCTCATAAACTATGGGAAGAACAACGAAATTGGGATGACTCCAGATTTAGTATGCAGCTTAGTAACAGATGCGTTTCAATTTGTGGGCTACTACCGTACGAAGGCGGTAGTTTAATGGTATGGGTTGGCACACCGATATCCCAAATTAGTGCTTAAAAAATTGTTATCTTTAGAGTAGGTACATAATAAATTTCTTCGCATTATATACACCAAAAAATTACGGCAACATTGTAGGAACTCAAAATTACAAAAACAAATAATTTAATATCCAACATTGCTAAGCAATAACAAATACTTAGAACATGAAACATTTTAAAAACAATGATCTACTTGTTTCACCAGTATTTACCTACTAACAAAAGAATTTAACAAAACATTTCCAAGACAAAGAAGAAACGAATAAAACAAAAGTAAAATTCGAACAATTCGCACAAGAATAATTTACATACAAAGCAACGCACAAATTAACGTGGATATTGAATTTGTACATTTATCACACAAGCAGTTGTGACTTAAATAAAAATTAGGTGTAAATGAAGCTTTCAGGGAACGAATTTAACCTTTTAAAAGAATCATAAAACATATACATATGTAGAATCGCGTTCAAAAGTAATGATTTATACGCATGCGACATTACAACATTGTAAGAAAGAACATTGTTCGTTAATTTTAATTAGTGTTCAAACATTTGTTATTGAATTGCGCAACAGTAACCAAGTATTAGGCATATTTCAGGAAACAACAATGGATTACATATTCGTTCAAGATCGACCCGGAAACCTGGAATATATATATAATTTTTGGTTGATACAATCTATCACTTTTCATGAAAAATGCTTTCTCTTGTAGCCTCTACGAAACCGTTATTTCTGCAGGCTGAAGGCAATATTTAAAGCCTACATTGCTTCTTCGTGTGGTCCATGCTTATTGTCGTCGGAATCGTTTTGGATGCCCTCTTCTGTACAAGGTGGGCCAAATTCGATACTTTTAATAGGGAATTTATATTTATAAAGGAATTAGACAAAAACTGACCTAAGCTTCTGGAGCTCGATTTTAAAGAGAAATCGATTGCTGAAATCCTTATTTTTATAATTTGAAATGAAGAAAAACAAATAATTTAAAAATTGTTTAAATAAAATATCGAGTGTGTTATATCATTCTAAAGGTAATTTTATATGCTTTTCAATAGTGTAAAAATATATAAGCTGTTCCATATAAAAAAAAAACACAAGTCTTGATAATATTTCAAAAAATAGGAGTTTAAAAAAAGAAAAAATTAGAGCATAGGATTCTGCGTCAAAAAGCGCCCTAATATACTTTTTATGTAAATCAAGCATTTTCATAAATAAAAAAGTTACAAGGGTTTCTAAAAATTGCGCATTTTAAGAAAACGCTCTGTATCTCTTATATTAAGGAAGATATAAAAAATAGGGATTTCACCAATCGATTTCTCTTTAAAATCGAGCTCCAGAAGCTTGAGTCAGTTTTTGTCCAATTCCTTTAGAAATATAAGTTCCCTATTAAAAGTATCGAATTTGGCCCACCTTGTACTTCCGCTTCTGTCAACTCTTCTCGTGCAGTCTGATATATCATAGAAGAAACACAATCGATATCCCGTCTTGCAGAAGTAATCTGTGACTTTAAAATGCTTAGAGGTAAATGCATATTCGTTGAGAGACTTCAGAATTTTTTCTCCATGATTTGGATATTGTAAGCGGGAAAACACTTGAGGCTCAATAGACAATATCCCTTACAGTTGGGGATTTTATGTATTTATAAATGTCATCTTCATCAATTGATAAAATATACTTCCATAATGTGTTTAACGTAAATTAAACTGTAAGAATTAGAAAAGTTTCTGATATGTAAAGTAGAGGAAAGAATTCTTTTAAACAAAACCTAAAAGAAATATTGCGCTCAAAATTAACACAAATTGTGGTCGACTTTCCACTAGATAAATATGAAAACAAAAGCACACTACATAATAGCTCAATTATCTCGAAGAAGCTGCCAGAATGACTAACAAAATGTCGAATAGAATTTTTGACAGTGAAACCTGGAAGAAGTCATCAACAATAAGCGCACGGCTTTGAAAGTACGTAGCGTTTATAAAGGAAATAAAAAATATTCTTAAGTTGACACATTGATTTAATTTAAATACAAATTTCTAACATTAGACCTAATATATTTTATTCTTGTTCCATGTTTAAATATGAAATATATTTAAGCCTAATATATTTATATTTAATTTCACAAAAATCGTTTCTCAGTGTAGAAAACGTAATATTAATATGAACAAATCATTTTGGGATCGATGGCAGAATTAAGTAAAAACTGTTATGTATCATGTAAATGATACATTATGCCAAAAGCAATTCCGAAATTAACTGAAAAAAATATAAAATATTATATCTATTAACACATCAATCCTTCAATTCAATCATGATCAATTTCCCAGTCGTCTACACAAATAATAAGTATTTACTACACATTGATTTCCGTCGGTGAAATGCGAAAACCTATGATTTCCTTGGGTTCCTCGAGGCAATTAAACTTTTTAAAAACGTCAACCTCGGTAAAGACTGGAACTTGACATCTCCCGTTTGTGCTAACCACAACACGAACGATTCTTTCATTGATAAAGAATTGATAAAGAAAGATAAAATGATTTGTTCCTGACATAAAACCTTGTGATGTAGTCAGGTTCGAGCCTTTACTAGGGTTGATATTACAGTGCAGTCTCGATAACGTGAACTAATTATAGACGACCGTGTTCATATATTCGAGAAGTTCATGTTACTGGATAAAGTCAATCACAAACAAAGGTGGCATTAAAACTAACTTAAATGTGTGTTTCGCTTAAAACATACTTTATTTAAAAAAGGAACACATCAAATAAACAAGTCTAATTTATTCTTCTTTAGAAAGTAATCTAATTTTGTTTGA
The DNA here is from genome assembly GCA_902655005.2 of Marronus borbonicus. Lineage (NCBI taxonomy): Eukaryota > Metazoa > Arthropoda > Insecta > Coleoptera > Scarabaeidae > Marronus > Marronus borbonicus. The sequence continues at coordinate 9,343,930 of LR737389.1, forward strand.
CGCAAACGTTGTCTAGTTGAAAGTATAGTAGCATGTTCACGTAATTTTTGTAGGGACTGGATATCCTCGATGTCGGCATTATTTTGCTCAGCCCATTCCAAACCTCTGTTAAATATACGAATTGCTTCTACGTGGCTGATTTTGTATATATCCTTAGACAATCCTTCATTCTGATCTGTGACACATTCGATTACAGAATCATCAGAATGATCTATTGTAGTACAATTTTCATCACGTTCGTCGATGTTGTCTTTATTCCATTCTTCGATATCCGCAGAGTGGAAGTCGTGCATTGAATCAATTTCCTTTAGCAAATTAAGGTTAGTCTCTACAACGCTATTCAGATTTAACAATTCTTGACGAAGTGTTGCCAGGGGTATGTTATCTTCGGGATCGTCCTCGTGCTGGCTTTCCAAAATATTTTTCCAACACATTTTAATTATTGGTGGTTCTAGTTTATTCCATGCTCGTGATAAGTTTAAAATTGCATCCCGAAGGTTGTACTGCTTGATAACGACATTAATATCATTTGATTTATTAGCTACAACCATTGCCAAAAACATAGAACGATAATGTAGTTTGGCCAACCTTATTACGTTTTGGTCCATAGGTTGAATTAAAGGTGTGACATTGGGAGGCATATACATAACATGAATTAGACCATCATCAGATAAAAGTTGCTCTTCCGGGGGATGACTAGGGGCATTATCCAACAAAAGAAGTGCTTTCTCTGGTAGACCTTGCTTTCTAAGAAACTTTCTCACCTAAAATTATTACAATTCAAAGTTTTAGTTTTTAAAACTTATGGCACGCATAATGTAATAAACTCACCTCAGGAGCAAACATTTCATTGAACCATTCCTTAAAAATTCCGGCTGTCATCCATGCAGACTGTGAGTGTTTGTAATGTACAGGAATGTAAGAATTCTTAAAACTTCGCGGATTTTTAGCTTTTCCTATTACCAAAGGAGTCAATTTATGCAAACCAGTCGCATTTGTACATGCTAGAAACGTAATTCTTTCTTTGGCTGTTTTTCTTCCCGGGGCAGTTTTTTCTGCAGCGGATACGTAGGTCTTTCCTGGCAAAAGTTTCCAGTACAAGCCAGTTTCATCAGCGTTGTAGACCTGATTGTAGTCTAAGTTTAAGTCCTTAATTTTTGCTGCAAGTTTTTGTAAAAATGGCGAAACCAGCTCTGGTTGAGAAGATAGTTTTTCGCCAGTTATTGTCAAAAATCGTATGCCAAATCTTTTCTTAAATTTTTGTAGCCACCCTGAGCTAGCAGAAAAAGTAGACTGATCTCCATACAATTCTCTATGAAAATATTTGGCTTTCTCTTTCAAAATTGTACCACTTATTGGGGCATTCCTCTCTCGTTGTCGTAAAAACCATCTGTATAAGGCCTTTTCCATTTTCGGGTACTCTGAGGGTCCAAGAGATTTTCGTTTAGACGCTCCAGAAAATGTCATGGCAACTGTTGAAGTAATCTGGGCCTTTTTGTTCTTAATCGCACACACTGTAGATTTCGCTATTCCATACTTTTTTGATAAACAGGTAACTCCGAAACCTTTACTAACATCGGATAAGAGTTGGGCTTTTTTCTCTAATGTTAAATAGTTCACCTTCTTAGTAGCCATCATGCTTGCGTATCGGTTGGCGCATAAACACCGACTAACGCTGAATATGTACACAATATTTCTTCCGATGTAATGGCGGGCTAATACATACAAAGGTAATTTACCGACAAAAGGATCGCCGCATAGTTGGCGGCCTAATACAAAAAGCTAAAGTTACCGACACAAGAAACACGACGAAATTTCATTTATGTTCACGTTATAGAGCAAAGTGTTCTTGACATTCACGTTTTGGAATACGCATATCAATTTGGCTGTTCACGTTTAGGGATGTTCACGTTATGGGACGTTCACGTTATCGAGACTGCACTGTATTTATTTTTAGTACTTAGCTCAAGTCTGATGTGGAAATTCAATGACAATGCTTATTAAACAATTAGGAAATTTAAGTGCTTCATAAAAGGAAGAATCATAAAAAATAATTGAGCGAATTGCTTTGTTTTCTGGCAAACACTAATCTCCTCACCACACAAGTTATTTGATTAATTCAGAACAATTATTTCGGGAGTTCGAGGATTCCCATTGCCAACCATAAGACGGAATGATGTGAGAAAAAAATTTTATTTCAATATGCCTTGTTCTATCTCTACTTTAAGAGACATTTACAAGTACCTACTTTTACCACCTATGCGAAATATACGAAGCAAGAAGGGAAGGTTCTTGTCTATAGCATGAAACGTGAACATGTACCCGTTTTATATCGATAAATCCGGCAGAGCTGAGTGGTTGAGTGGACTCTTTTTCCTGTTTAACATACTTGTATTCTTTTTAATATAAATGGTTTCGTAAGAGTAATTTGCGGTTCCGTTTATGTGTTGACATTTGACGATTCAATCCTTCCATAGCGGCAATAAGCTATATGTTCTTTGTTGTTCCGGAGCCTATCGCCCGTTTTGTTTATTCATTATATCTTTTCCAATCTTTTCTTAGTCTTCGACTTATTTTTTGAATTATCTAGAGGGTGTCTGAGTGTATTTTGTAAATTGAAACATACGTGCATATCTTCTAAATATTTTATTCTTTCGATATCTTGTGAAAGGGAAGTTTCACAAATTTCTTATCGCGGGTTTCTCCCAAAATTATAAGTCGTGGAATTTGTTACCTAACGCCTGTGTTAGACTTTCTTAAGCATGCAATTGACATATAAAGAAGAGTAAGCATCATAAATGGGAAATTTATATATATTTGCCGTATATTTGCCAGGCTTGGATATCTAAATGACATTTTCGAGATTTTTGGTACTAAGAAAAGTCTTCTTCTCCCAAGAATAAAAGTAAATACAATAAAGAACTCAAATTTATAAGAAATGTAGCTGACGATAACGGTTGTTCTTTTATAGATGTCAATCGCACCTATAAGAAAGTCTAACATAGGCAATATCTAAGAAATTCCACGACCTTAATTTCGGCAGAGACCATCGATAACAAATTAGTGAAACTTTCCTTTCACAGAATAGTAACCGAGCCATACGCTACTGCGAAAGCACTCATTTCTGCAGGCTTACATAAGACTGCACAAAACCATCTGCAGGCTTAGTCATAATATTAAATTATAAAACTTTAATGTCCGGTTTCATAACTAATTCAAAGTAACTTTAAAATTTAAAGCAACGTTAACCATCTAATTAACTAAAGTTAAAGTGTACTTTAAATTCAAAGTGACTTTAAATTCATTATTAAATCGAGCGTAAATTAGTCTCTTAGTAAACTATTTATTTGAAAAAGAATGCAAATCTGTTAAACAGGAAAAACGGTCCATCGAGCTAGTCAGCTCGGGTGAATTAATTGATGTAAAGCGGACGCATGTTTACGTTCGCACACATAGGCGTAGTAAAAGTAAGTACTTGTAAATATCTTTTGGAGTAGATTAAAGATTAAAATCTTTTTCTCACGTCATTCGGTCGTACGATTGACGGTGTACGTCCACGAATTCTCGAAACAATTCTCCCGAATTAATCAAATAACTTGTATGGTGATACTATCTCGGATTCCTTGCTATCATTATTTTCTTTTATATTAACAATGTATAATCGATGTGACCCACAGAAGAATCAGAGATTAGAAAGGAAAGGAAAATCAAGAGAGGCAAAACACGCTAGTTCAAAATCAGGCGAGGACATTCATATCAACTTTGCCAACAACAGCAAAGATAATGCTATCTCTCATGAATCCCAGGGTGATAGACTAACTGGCGGAGGCATCCAGATCTAAAATAAGACATGTATACGAACTGGGGGAAGCTGAAGATTAACTCTGCCGTTTATGTCAACAAGATATAAAGACAACATAGAACATATTCCATATAAATGACGATCCCATGCCCAAAAATCTTGTTTACAATGATAAAAATTGATAAATAATTGTTATAGATTGTGTGCCGGATGTGAGAAGTTGTTCAGATATCCCTTTAATTTTAGAGAATTCTTGTTTGCAATATCGTAAAAGAAAAAGCCAAAATAGTACATGCCTATATGGAATGAAATTAAGAGTAAGTATTCTGTATATGTCTTTATGGGACAACCTGTACAAAATCAATTTTATGTAAGTCTAGACCAGACAGTGGGAAATCCTTTTATACATACCTGCTTATAAAAATCAATTCCCACAAGTATGTTTTAGAGCTTAGAGCTTGCGTAATTCAATACAATAAAATAATTAAATCTATAAACTATTTATGAGCTAAAAACGTGCAACAATTAAAATGTTATTCATATTATCGTCCTCTCGATTAGCTTCAATTAAAACAGCCTTAAAAGTATCACATATCGTAATCGTTATCGGCTGGTTTACGCATTGCAAATATGTGGGTGAAATATGATATAATTCACATAGAATAAAATAAAGAGCTGCATTTACGTTATCAATAGATGTATCGGCTAACAGATGGTTGGTTAAGCAATTAATGCTTTTATATTGTGATAAGGGCACAAATCTGAGCATCAGCGATGGTAAATTCGGCGAAAGCTAGACGGGGAAACTTACCGAAAATTCTGTAGATCAGGCATTTCTTCGGTTCTTCTCTGGGGAAGCTGAGATCGTTGGCGTACACTTTCATATCCGACATCCTTGCGGGACTTCACACAAAGAACAACAGGAAAGGAGGAGGATTTTCTGAATGCCGACAGCATCAAACCGGACTCATTTACGTATAATGATTCGCGACAGCGTGGTACCGGCGCCTTGAAGCGTTCCTGACGCAAAAACCGAATCCAAACTGACCAGGAGAGCGCCGCTCAAATTGATTTTTATTTGATTGGGAAAAAAGCTCGTTCCGAACGGAATGCACGCGTCTAATGCCGCACGAGTGCGCCGGTTTCCAATCTATTATACGGCGGCTGGAAACGTATTACGACCATGAAAAATACGCGCAAGTTCCAAGGAATAACCGCCCCGGCACTAATACAACGATCCGCCAGTGTTTATCATCTAAGGTTTTCGGTGACGCGACGAACATTTCGCGAGGTTGATAAATGTATCGCGCTCGAAAAAAAGTGCAAGTTCAGTCTCATGAAACGTCTCCTTGACCCTAAAATTTAACCAGCGACCTACAAATAAAAACCGGATAGCATTGTATGTAACACACGCATGTGACATACGAGCACATATTAGCTTTATCGCGAATCCGTGAATTAATCTGAACGCCTCCTCGTCCGGGCCGAATATTTTCTTGCGAGTTTATTGCGTTCCATTGCGGAATTTTAATAACATCGAAACCGGACGAAATTCTCTAATACGGCATACCTTCAAGCCTCTAAGGCGGTCTTGATCAATACTCCCACTCGCAGTTATCGCCATTTTCTCGCACTGAAGTGATATTAGCAATACAATAATCAATTCGCGTGCTGAGAGCGCGCTTGATAAGTTAAGGTGGTTGCACACGATCGCAATCCCCAGAAATCGATTAATTGATTTAATTGAGCGACAAATTGCGAATAATGCTGAATTAAAAAGATACAATGAATCTATTATAACGTGGTTTATGTAGGAACGAGTAATATACAGCTCGTTTCCATTTATGGTATGTTATAAAATAGTGTAAACGTCGCCGTGTATAACAATCTTTCATTGCAGATTTTTAATAGAAACGAATTAATTACGAATGAATTTAAGTATTAAACGTGGTGTAAAAATTACATAATATACGTTAAATATAGCTCAAAGCCAAGTCCAAGTTTATTTATAAATTTATTTCGCGAGAATCCCAATTTTTAGAAACCGGAAGCTGTGGGAACGGTTGTATGTACATATTTTACCTGTCTCCTTTTATTTATATTTAATAAAATGAATAAAAGGAAAATTATATTTCCGTTCTTTAATTACTTTTTTTTCTTTTTCATTTTTCGAGTCTTAGAAGCGGATGTGCTATTTATCCAATTTTTGTCTGCACGCCAGGGCAGTACTAAGTTTCATATATGTACGAGGTGGGTCAAATTCGATACTTTTGATAGGGAACTTATATTTCTAAAGTAATTAGACAAAAACTGACCGAAGATTCTGGAGCTCGATTTTAAAGAGAAATCGATTGGTGAAATCCCTATTTTTATATCTTCCTTAATATAAGAGATACAGAGCGTTTTCTTAACGTGTGCAATTTTTAAAAACCCTGTAACTTTTTTATTTGTGAAAATGCTTGGTATATATATGTATATATGCTCTAATTTTTTCTTTTTTTAAACTCTTATTTTTGAGATATTATCAAGACTTGTGTTTTTTTTATATGGAACACCCTATATATTTTTACACTATTGAAAAGCATATAAAATTACCTTTAGAATGATGTAACACACTTGATATTTTATTCAAACAATTTTTAAATTATTTGTTTTTCTTCATTTCACATTACTTTAAGATGGCTACGGTATTTGGTACACAATTTGTATTAATCTGGTAAAATCAGAATCTTTGTTTATAACTTCCTCGAATTTTTCCACAGCACACATACTTTTTATATCACTTGCAGCAAATAGCAATGCGTGTACATTTTTCACAATTTGCATTGACTCCGCAAATTTTTCTATTGCGTGAAATGAACCAAATAATAAAAAGCTGTCTTCAATCATGATCCCCAACGTGTTTGAATCGGCTCGGGTAATTCGGGAATACCGGGGCACCGTCTGTGAAGTTCTCGAATTCGTTTGGGAGACTTCAAAAACACTTTTTTAGTATTTGAAATTAATGCATCCACCTCTGGATATTATCTGCGAATGGTTTGTGCTGCAAGATGTAAAGCATGTCACATGTAAAAGTGGTTCACATTCTTGTTTTAGAGAACGCCTCACGCAACGTATTGCTGCCGCGCCATCGCTCATAAATATCAACACTTCATATTTCTGTAACGTATTAAGCACTACCCTCGTAATCGCCTCATCAGTACATGCTAATAAGATTGGTAAATTCGGTTGAAGAGGTTCCAGTACACCCACCATAACATGTACAATGGAATTTTTTTTTAGATCTGTTCACGTTTTGTCCACGCTTAACCCCAACCGTTTACCTTTAACTACTATTTTGATCCTTTTTTCGTTATCTTCGTACACAGATGTTAGATACCTGCGTCACATTGTCCGAGACGGTAGCTCTCAATTGGAATCATATCTATTCCAAAAGTCGCGAAACGGTTTTTTATCCAGTAAGCGAATTTGCAACCTACACTCGAGAAACAATGGATAGTAAATCCAACGTAAATTGCTCTCCCGATAGCACACCACTTTTTCGACTTGTGTGTTGTATACTATTGACATGCTATGTTCAGTCGTCATACTATGTTTGCACCATCGTAATATAAATCCGGAAATTCACCGATATACTTTTTTACATTTTCAAGCGTGAATTAAACAAACGACGTTCGACTAACTCGCGTGGAGACCCAAGATGTACTAACACAAAACGTGACTACTTCACTTTCTACGGGATACGGTCCCGATATACAGACACGCTGGCCCACTACTCATAACACTGACCGAAGAAATTTCTTATTATTGATAGCAATGGCGAACCGCCATTTTTTTTTATTGCAACTCCCCGTATTTTTTGTGTTGATAGATCATTTATTGTCTAGATGGTACCATCAAAATTTTAACTTATATAACAAAATAAAGTCATTTATAGAACGAAAAGCATAAATTTTATTAATGACAAAAACAAGGTAAATGCCTTTATTGTCCGTTTGTAGAGACTGGCCGCTCATGTGGAATGTAAAGCAAAATAGATAATAATAAATAATTCTTAAACTTTTAATCAAAAAATGCAAAACTGTGTCCACGTAAAACACAAGTTTTATTTTTAAAAGAAATCAGATATTTTTGCGTTTTAATTTTTTTTTTTTCTTGTAAAAGGAAATTTTAAAAATGTGATTCTATGTTTTTAAAGTACCAAAATGCTAAGAAAATCTTCTTTAGAAAACTTCAAGAGGATTTTTCAATCGCTCTTAATGCATCAACGCAGGAGATTATAGGACTGTTACTATCTTCTTCCTCTTCGTCACTACCTTGCATGGACATCTCTTCAATCTCATTTTCGCTGCTCACTTTATCATTAAACAGTTGCTCTGTAAGCAGTTTTTCATCCAAATTAATGAAGTCGTCTTGGTTTTCAACTTGGGAGATGCTATCAAAGTTTCTGCAAAACTCAGCCAAAGTTGCCAATGACAAATCGCGCCTTCTGCAACAGAACCTACGTCTAAGATTGCCTCCTTCCTTGAACTGGAAAATTTTTAGAACCTGCTGTGATAAAGCAGTCTCGAATGATCTCTGGAGTAACCAAGTTTTTTTTTAATAAAATAAATAAAGTGTAAATATATGCTTTATTGATTGTTTCTAGGATATCTACCAACCAGTAATAAAGCTGTTATGTACATACAAATAAAACCTTTTGTTATTACAAAATGTATAAGCTATGATCATGATCAACACTGATAAATGTGAATATCTGTTTTCATCATCCATTTTTAAAAGAATCAAATTACCGTAAAAATATTTAAAATGTTTAATTACCCCTTAATCCACGGGCTAACAAACAGATATCATGTTTGGGGGTAGAAAAATGATTTTACTATTTTTAAAGTTTCGCTCTCTTGGATGTGATCCAACATCGTCCAGAAAGAGCAAAATTTTTAAAAACAGCATCACACATCTACAATTTGCAGTGTCCTAAATAGCGAATGTTTGTTATTCAGCAAGTATCTAGTAGTGTGGATGAAGGAATTCGGTATTAACCAAATTATCGCTATTTGCCATGTCTATGTACTTCAAAAGCTATTTGGCGAACTATTTGCTAAACGACATACACTCACCAACACATTTACACTATTCGTTAAATAGCAAGTAAACGTTTCAACTATAATCATTGTAAAAGAGCCGAGAATTTAATTTGAATTACACAAGAATTTCGTATCCAATTCGTTCAATGTTGCGACAATTAAAAATTAATGATAGAGTAAAGTTTAATAGGTTCCACTTAGGAAATTCTGCTCATAAAATGCGGTTACAAAAAAAAAACAGGCTATATATTTTGTAATATTTGCAAATCATGCATTTGGCAATATGTTAGCGTGATATTGCATTCAACACATCACCTTTATCTTTATTTAGCGTGTTGACGACCATAGTTAGGTGATTATCTGTTTTATATTAGCATTATTTTGGTTAAGAACATAATATAATTGTTTCTATAGTATTAATATTAAATAAATATTCGTTTCCGTTATCTGTTCGCACAAATTTAAAAGCTCTTAAAACAAAAAAAATATTAAAATTATTAGTAGAATTTGTTGTTAGTCCTTTAAATTATTTTTCAATTATATTTAACTTTCATTCTGCCACATGTTTTTCGACATTTCCTTTGAGCGCTAGTGTATATTTTAAAATTTTCACCTTCGTATGTCGATACGTCACACGAATGTTAGGTATATGGTATAAAGTCGTGCAGAACTTCATTCTGCAAAAGTTCTCTCTTGTCCGACCCCCTTATCTCGCTGACGGATTCTATGTTGTCCAATTCTCTTAATTCGCTAACGGCTCTTTTGTTGTCCAAACCCTTTAATTAATTGATGGCTCTTTTGTTGTCCGGTTCTCTTATTTCGTTGACGGCGTTTTGACGCCCAATTTCAATTACCCGTTGTACATGTATTCCTCGCACTTCAAAAATTTAGAGCTCTATATTATTTACATTCGCATTCCGTTTAAGTTAAGAATTTTATTTTGCTTAATTCTCCTTTAAACCAAATATTGATTGTTTTTTTTTATAATAAATAAATATTTTGTAAGTAGATATTGTGTATTCTGTTCACTCCAAGAACTTTGGACAAAGAGCTATCTAAGCGGAACGTTGATGAACCACCGTAAAACGCTTTGCATTAGGTCCACAAACATAAATATTCATTATCATACAGGCGGGGATTGTTTATTTAGTCGTACCAAAGATTTTGGTATTTTTCAAAATTAATTTGCTACAATTAATCAAATAATACCGTGGCGACATCTATTAGAGAAATGCATCTTCTTCAACTCTACATATACACGAACTCTGCCTCAGGACAGCCAATGAAATACGCTATGTGTGATCTTTTAGCACAATTTAGCAGTTTGTTATCTATTGTCTACAACAGTTGAAACTCCTTCACGAATGTTCGAAATCGAATTGAAAAAACGAATGTTAAGCCATTTAGCGGTGACAGTGGTAATGTTAATGGGCGTTTTTCTTTGTACAGCAATACTCTTAAGAATGGTTTCAAAAACACTTTCTTCAATTTATTAAAAATTGGGGTAGATGGGAATAGAGAATGTTAAAGAAAGTTGATATGAATAAAAGTGACATCCAAGAATGTAAGAATATACAGACCATTTCATTTAAAAAGGCAAACTTGTACGGTGAGCAGTGGAAACTGAATACATGTAAACTCGAATATGATTTTATGTTGTGCAGCTCTCGTCTCCAAATACTTTTTATTTGAAAACATTTTCTTCAAATTATTCCTGGAAATGAATTATCTTCTGTTCACGCACTGAGAGGAAACGATGCATACTAATTTTTTTATGGGAATTAACTTATCTGTATGCTACTTCTTTGCTTGATTAAAAATTTAAGCAGTTTCAAGATTCATTCTAAAATGTTATTTATAGCTGCTTACCTACCAAAAACATAAAATATCATAAGAGAATTTTAAACTTACCTTTTAAAAGTGCCGAGGAAAATACTGCTATCCTTATATTGCAATTGCAGGTGTATCCGCCGTTTTCGTCCTACGCTTTTATTTTCGTTATAGACCGCATTCATGTACCTCTGCTCAAATAGCAGTTAACTTAGTATTTCCCGTTGTCTGAAAAACGTGTATTTGATAGTTAATGTCTCTTAAATTGGGCTGGCTATTGCATAACGCACATATTTTACGCAAATCGTGCTTTCACCAACAATGAAGATTACGTTAGAATATGGACATCAGTGGCGTCCTGTACTCTGCATAAGGCAACGTAACATTCTGTAATACATTTCGATGAGAATTGTGCACTATTCACGTAAAATTCAGTAATGAGTAAAGGTTATTCACTAATCCACGAATATTTTAGTCACAGGACAAGTTATCCATCAGTCTTGGATAACGGTTCTTCGCTATTCATTAATCATGACTAACGGTTATTCATAAACCATTAGTCATGATTGACCATTATTTATGAATAATGCTTAGTCGTTAGTCATGAGCAGGGACGCGATTTCAGGCTACCTATTAACGTAACGTTTTTCGTTTGACTGTACAGGCATCGGTATTGGCTGAAAACAGCACAACCCGAGCACAAAGCGTACACATAC
>LR737389.1:9365364-9419258 GCA_902655005.2 Marronus borbonicus
GAAAGAAAAAGATAATTTCGCCGCTGACGAAAATGATAACTAGGTACCTATTTTATAAAAACAATTTAACTACCTGTATATCTGCGTGGAATTGGCAATGATTACGCAATCACTGAAGAGCTTATTTACATACCATCAAGGGTCAAAGAACAGGTGAATACATTTTCCAAAAAATATATTCATGTGTCAACCACAAATTGAAATTATATTGGCAAAATCTCTGTGGAAGTATCACAAATGGTGCGCCGAGTGTATTCGGCCGGAAGGTTGGATTTAGTTAAACATTTCATAGGAACCAAAAGTTTGGAGTATCCTCCCTCGACGCATTGTTTGATGTATCAAAAGGCATTATGTTGCAAAGTTTTTGATATGATGCATGTGGATGTGGTGATAAAGGCAGTTAATTTCATCCGTTTACATGCAAAGATTTTCTCAAAGAAATCGGTAGTAGTGAATAGATTTACCACAATCAAGAAAGGTGATTCAGCCGAGCCAAAGTTTTAAAACGGTTCCTTGACTTGCCGGTTGAAATAGAGACGGTCGTTTCTAAGCATTCTCGCATTTCTGGCTGATTATTAATTCATTGTAATATTCTTAATCTGAAATTACAAACGCAAGGGGAAATTCATATTTGAACCATTCAATTACATTAATGGATTTAAATTAAAATTGAAGCTATTCGCGCGGTACATCGCAGAAGATATTCTACATTTTAAATGCTGCGCATAGAACCAATTAAAATTACACATGTCGTTTCCGAAAGAAAAAATTACAACTTTGCTTCAATATTACGGAAAATGCGTTTAGTGCCTACTCAGAGTACAAGTTGGACACGTACCAGCAAAGCTCCAAACGGAACTTATTGAAATGCAATTAAATACACTCTTTTAATAATGATAGCAAGGACTGTGGCGTAGTATGGCAAACAATACAAAAGTATCGGCAACCTCCGCACCACACAAGTTTAATCTAGGATGGCCGTTTCGAGGATGCTTGTGATCCGCATTCTCAACCAATAACCGGAAGATGTGAGAAGCCTCTGAATTTAACATCTACTTTCGAGAAAAATAATATTTACAGATACCTACTTTTACCGTCTACGATAAAATACGGTAAGATAGACGGAAGGGTGTCTTGTCATTGTAGTACGAAACATAAAACATATGCAGCCTTATCCCAATAAATCAAATAGAAGTGAGTATGTCAACGGTCCGTTTTCTCTGTTCATCAAATTTTTGTTGCTTTCCCGCGGCGAAGTTACGTTCTTAATCAATTTTTTTCAATTTAATATCATGTCCGGTTTCGTTTATGTACCTGCGAACATCTCTAGAAGAGTAGCCGTCGTAACTAGCTACATTTTTTATGAATTCAAGTTCCAACGTAGGCATATCGCATAGGCAATGTTTTTAGAGGTCAAGATATGAACGTAAGTTTCAGTTCGCGTAATACACTTAAAAATATTCTAGGGAAACCGCAAGATAAACCGAACATGGAGGAAAGGTCGAGAATTTATCAAATTGTACGCGGTGACTGTGACAAAGCCTATATTGGTCAAACGAAAAGAGCGATAGGAACCAAATTCGAAGAACACATCAGGTCTTAACGATTTGGTAGACTAGAATCGTCAAAAGTAGCGCAACACGAAATGGAGCATAACATTAATTTAGAAAAAATTAAATTGATTATTTACATAAGAAGCAACACCAATTTGATGAATAGAGAGCACCCGACCGTTGTTTTACTCAGTTCTATTTGATTTATTGGGGTAAGGCAGCATATGTGTTATGTATCGTACTTCAATGACAAGAGACCCTTCCGTCTATCTCCGTATTTTTCGCATATTGTGTAGGCGGTAAAAGTATGGATAGAACAGGCATGTTAGATTTAGAGGTTTCTTACATCATTTGGTCACCGGTTGAGAATGCCGACTATTCGTATACTCGGAACGGCCGTCCCGGATTAATTAATTAAACTTGTGTGGTGCGGAGATTGCCGATATCTCTGTATTGTTTGCTACACTCTTTTAAGGTGCACGCGAAAATAATCGTCGAAAAACGATTTTTTTTACGAAAATTTAGGTTCAACTTTTGGCGAGCTTTCGAAAATTTGCACGAGTTTTTATTGCGTATAGGACTATGTATTTCTGCTATCTTAGCAAACGTTCAGAAAGATCTTTTTTGAGTAATTGTCATTTATATAAACTTTTAAGAACACCAATTACCACTTCTATTCCGGATATTCAACTTGCAGCAGCCAAAAGCCATATGTTTATTGTTCTCATTTCCATCATATTTTAACAAAATTTTTGATTTCTCAAGAATAATCGTTTTGTTGTTTGCGGTCGCGGACCGCATTTAAAGAGAATTTTTTTAGTGGGATTCGCAAACTTCAATATACCTGTATTTTTAATTTGAAATTAGGTAATTTAGTAAAAATATTTTCGATACATAAAATCGACTTTGAACTTACCTTTGTCTCAAAAATATTCCTATCGACATCGATTGTTTAATCTACTACTTGTAATTTGTATCCTAATTACTATTAATTCCCAAACCAAACAAATAATATTATTATATTAACTGATTAAATTTTTCAGTATCAGATTTTTTTTCATATGAATTTGCTTATCGCGTTTATAGATGAACTTACGTGTTAATAAGTATTGAAGGTATTAAAAAAAAAATAGAAAACTCATGACCAAAAACTAGCGTTTTTTAAAAATATATTACGTTTTAAAGGTTTTACTTAAAAAAAAATAAAAAAAATTCTTATCGATTATGATAAAAAATTACTCACTTCCTTTAAAGTTAAACCTATTTAAAAATATTTCAAATTATAACATAAAAATGCAACGGTGGATTTGATCGCGTTAATCTTAAGAAGTAATATTTATCTTTGAAAATAAACGCTACCATTTCAAAAATATCCACTTAAAGATATGAAAATTCTAATGAAATTACCTGATGTTTGTCTTCTTCAAACAGAAAAATTGCATCTACGGAATGAACTTTACGTCAATTTGTCAATTGTGCGTTCGTTTGGATTCAAAACGCACTTTAATTTAATTAAATCCCTCGCAGAACTTACGTAACTATAATTTGATCGCGCGATTTTGTAATCCGGCACTGCATACACGCAATGCGTTCACCATTAATTCGGGAAAACCTCAATTGATGTGCGTAAAACGGGGAACTGAGAATTTTGCGCGCACCGACCTTGCCGAAAAGTTAGGTTAACTGTCAAGTCGGGAAAAAGTTGATAAATTGATAACGCGCGGAGTGAGAGGGAGCAATGTTGCTTTCAGCGCCTCTTATAGCAACATCGCTAACTAAAAAATAAGGCGCGTTTTTCCTAGATTGTAAAAATTATGTTGATAGATAGAATTAATTTCATAGTTTTTGTGTATTTATAAATGTAGAATTGTGATCTGTAGTTTTGAAATGTAACAAAAAAAAACTAAATATTATATTATACAAGGGTTGGAAAAATATTTTTTTAAAGTGCACCAATAAACAAGTAATTGAAGTGTTACTAATTTCTAAAGATCCTTTTATCGGAACAACTAGGTAATATAACGAGAAAAATTAAATTTTATTATTTATTACTATACAGGGTCAGTCAGAAATAACAATTTATTTTTATGTATTTATACCTGTAATTTGTTTGGGAAATCTTAAAAATTTCCGGAATTGACCACTAGATGGCACTTGACGTAATTTCGATACGCCAATTGCAAATTTGATTTGATTTTGGTAAACAGCCTTGGCAGAAAACAGTCGGCCGCGTAGTTTAGTATTAATAGCATTTCAAAGAAATCAATTTAGTGAAAAAAGATTGATATTTCTCGTGAACATTTTCGTGCGATGATTTTTTACGATTTTGAAAGTGGCTTAACTCAACAACAATGCATCGATCGACTTCATTCTGCCTTTGGTGATGAAGCACCATCCAAAACCACAGCTTATGATTGGTTTATAGAATTTAAACGTGGACGTACTAGTGTCAGCGTGGAATTTCGTGAAGGTCGTCCATCAACTGCTGTTGTTCCGGCAAACAGCAATGCTCTGCGAGAAATGCGGCATTGGTAAAAATCAACTACAAACGATTTTACATAAGCATTCAGTAGTGAAGAAACTTTGGACTCGTTGGATTCCGCACCATTTAATCAAAGCTCAAAAAATGGCTCATATGAGTTGGTGCAAAAAAATGCTTCAAAAATTCAAGCCTAGCGCTTCTAATGTATACAATATCACAACTGATGACGAAACCTGGATATATTCATACACAACAATCCACTGTTTGAGTTTTCCAAACTGAACCAAAACCAACAAAAGTTGTTCGTTCACGAAGCGCTTAAACAAAATGATTATTTTTTCTTTCGTAAAACTGGGCCTGTTGTTACCACTGCTCTTGAGGATCGAAAAACAGTAAACGCTGTACAACAATTTGTTTGCCTCAAGTCTTCGTTGAAATCAGAAAACACAGCAGACATCCTTCGTCACGACAACGGCAGCTCTCGCACAGCACATCGAACAGTCGATTATACAAAGGAGAATAACATTGAATTAATGACTCATTCTCCGTATTCGCCCGACTTCTCAGGGAGAAAGTGATAAGTTATCACCAAGTGAGTTTTTCCTGTTCCCTTTGTCAAAAACAAATTGCGTGGTGAGCGATATTCGACGTCGAAAGAGGCCGTTGAAACATTTGTTTTTTTTTATAAAATATTTTTTCCCCGGAAATTTTAAGGTTTCCCTCGTAAAGTTCTCGTTTGCAAAGCGAACGGAGTAAGTTTTTGTTGCGCCAACTATTATAAAATAAAATCATGTATGTTTCCCTTTTAAATTATGTCAAAATTATAGATTTACCCTAAATTTTGAATTTTAAGTCAAAAACATAATGCAATAATTTTATATCATTAAATGTAATCGTACTCAACAATTGTTCCCATGAATTACTTGTCTCTATCATGGCACACTGATCAATTCTCAAATCTCATCAGCAATTCATCACCACATAAGCGCATGTGTATTAAGTCATTTTATGCCTAAGGTAGGTATTACCAAAAATCACATCTGTCTAATGAGCACTTCCAAAAACTTTTGCAAAAGAAAACTTAGTGATCCTAAAACCTTTAACTTTAGGACAGCAGTACCTTATTGCATTTGCCCTCAAAATTTAACAAGAGTACAACTCTGGGTGGCGACAAATTTATGAGACATCCAGTAAATTTCAATATCATTTTAAACCGTAGCCACAATATTTTGGAATCTCCATAATACAGATACATCAAAACTTGTTTGTCCGATATTTTTCTTATTTAAATTCTAAAGGTTTGAAGACTTGCAAGTTGCTTTTAATTTCAATGTCAGGTTATGCAATTTTTGTGCTAACGAAGTTGCTAATTATTTGCATGCATCTCGTATTAACTGACAACTTAAATAAAGCACAATAACGAATTGGTGATAATTGGTCACGAGAATTTGTACCTTGTAATGAAAACATAGCTACATATAAGATGATGAATCGAGCTGTTCGAGATTAAATTTTAATCACAAATCGGAAAATACAAGCCTTGCTATAAGATCAATTTTGTTACTTCCTATAAGGTAATATTATACGTTACAATGAAGATATTACATAGCATAGACGTAACTTAAATATGTACATAAATCGATGTGGTCAAATCCAGCCAAATCATGATTAATGTTAAACAAATTTTATATCATAAAGATCGACATTATATTCGCAAAATGGCGTTGAAGATAAATGTCGTTTTGGACATCTTAGCCACAAATCTTGTAATCGGTCAGAAGTCGAATAAATTTTAACGCACAATAATAACAGGAGATAAATTGTGAGAAGCAAGGCACAGAGTTGATCGATGAGAAAAATGTATACCACAGGTACAGTCAGTGATCGAAATCTTTATCAAGAAGACCTTGGCACTTAAAGACCGAATTAATTTGCACTAAATGACAAAGCTTTATACGAGGGTGGATCAGTAATTAGCCAGCATAAACAAATTGTTTATGCTGCACAACAAAACGTTTGGAAGGATTGATCTTACAATCCTTCAAAACGTAACTGTAAGGTTTATTATTTGGATAGAAAGTGAACTATTTTTAGAATATTTTCAAATATGGAAAAAGTGTGTGAGTAGTAAGTTCTTATTTTCAAAGAACAAAACAAACTTAAGCTGGAGTCTATTTACCGGGACCAACCTTCGCGGATTACGATTAAGAGCGGCACCTAAACATGAATAATGCAGAGGTCGTTCAGAAAACGCAAGTACTCCAGAAATTATAAGAAAAGTCCATTGTACAGTGCTAGATGACGGTCGACCGAAAGTACGGCAAATAATAGAGACTATATTTATATTTATACTTGCATCAATAGTTGGGCAATAAATTATGTGCAGGATATGTGCCGCATCTGTTGACGGTTGATCACGAATATCAACGAGAACTTCAATTTGGCCAAGATAAAACATTTTCTGGAGGAATTTTGGCGGGCAATATTAACGGCTGATGAATCTTGAATACAGCATTGCACACCCGAAATGAAGAAACGAGCAAAACAATGGAATGGTGCATATGCTCCGAAGAGGGCAAAAACCGTATACACGGCCGAAAAGGTTATGGCAATTGTCTTTTGGGACTGCAGTGAGATTGTTGCTGCCTATCACCTTCATGGAAATAAAACGATAACAGGAAAATTCATTATTTCTTTGGATTTAGAATCAAGTTCTACAAAATATGAATTCAGTTCTGAATGTGTAGATAATGGTAATAGTTTCAGAATAGGCTAGTATGAAACATACTAATAATTGTATGTGTAAAATGCTGTATATGTTAAAGAAAACAGAGGGAAGCTATTGTAAGGTGTGATTTAAGCAAAACATTTAGGCGATGTATTAATCGTTACCTGTTTAATATTAACTGAGATAATAGAAAAAAAACAATTATATCATCATAAATATATATAATCCCTTTGGTTTATTAATCAGCAAATAAACATTATCACCTTGTACAACGTCTTTCAATAAATACACAGTTGTTAAATTGTTAAGTTGACTTGCATTGAACTTGAATTAAGTAGAAATATGAGTTCGATTCATTGATGGATCCATTGATTTGTCATCAATTGACTAATATCTAGAGCGCAACAAGTCAATTGCCTGCAGTAGCGTCGCCGCGCTGGGTTAACCGAAATAAACGTGCGCATTACTTAGAACAAAAAACAATAAGAAAATTTATGAAAACGCAAACAATATAGTAAACAACTTGCCGAATATGCTTAGATGGCTGAAAAGAAATCTGGAAGTGAGGCTTTCAACACCTCTATCATAGCGTACGTTTCTACAGTGGTCACTTTGAGATACATCCGTTGCGGCGTATATAGGACAACGAAGTGTTTTGCAATTTCTTTATTGCGTCGGCTACTGGAACGTAATTGTCGTTAATAGTTTTTAAATCTGCTGCAACTTGAGGATTTTGCAATTGCATTTGACTTGGCTTTATTGCAGCTGCTTCTTTAGCGTCCAGTTGTGAAATCACTAATTTGATCTTTTCAAAATGTTTCAAAATAATAGAATGGTGCTTCTAACCATGTAGCCCATCGTGTAAGAATTGGGTGCGGCGGTTTCAGAATGTCGGAACACTGCGAACGAAATAGCCGAATACGTTTCGGTGATTTAAGAAAAACCGCTTTTGTCTGTGCTATTAGTTGATCCACATCGGGATAACATTTTCGTATAGTGTCTGCTACTAAAGAACTACTGAAGCATGAAGCAGACATGTTATGTGCTGTAAATTCGGTTGAACAGCTTTGAATAATTGACCTGTGCGAACCATAACCGCGGCAGCATTAGTGACCATCATTAACACTTGCTTTGGTGACATTCCAAAGTTGTCTAGTGTACTAACTAATACATTATGAACAGCTTCGACAGTACATCTTTGCTGTCTCTTACAGTTTTCACATAATTCCCCATCTTCTCGCGCACTGACGACAAATACCTACGTAGTGTCTGCTGACTTGGTAGTTCTCACGTTGGATTGTACTTCTTCCGAAACTGACGAAACATTGTTTGTCCGATTTTTGCAAACGGCATACTGCACGCACTTAACATCATCGTTAAATCACATAGAAATTCTTTATACGGTCTCTTTCCGTTTTTTTTTTAAATTTGTGTGTTGCGTTATTTACATGGCTCCTATATAGTTTATAACATAAAAAACTTAAACAAACTAAATACCCGACTTCTTTACCATTACACATTAAGTCTGGAAATTGCCATAAATACGTGTTTACGCTGTTAGCAAATAGACAAGTTGATGCATTTCTACGCATTTTCAACATTTTTAATGCTTTCCGTTCAATTTCGACACATATCAACTTCACACTGCGATATGTATTACACATAGCACACGGCATAGAAGGTCGGGAAGTGCTGACATGTAACGAAGCAACTCTGTATCCCCCCAACCGCCCGCGGCTAAACACCACTGGAAGGCAAGCGAGAATGTTGCGCTCTATTAATATCATATGTAATTATAGATACACTATAATTGGTAAATCCATCGGCGAATAAAAGAACTCGCCTAAAGTCCCACTTCCGTCTTTACCTTATTAAAAAACTCATAATAATACATGATCTGCTGCAAAAAATAAAATGAGTTATACGAATACGGCTACTCTGTGGTTACGTAGGTTATGCAGATATAAACATGACAACAAATAAATTATGTTACATTTGAATGTTGAATTTGTCTACTGCAGAATTAAATATTTTCTTTTAAGGCATTTTGTAATACAATTTGACAACAATGTAAGTACTCTCCATATAAGCTGTTCTGTTTTTTACAGACTACAAAGTTCATTAATTTTTTTTCAAATTAACAAATAGTCCCTCTTAACATTTTTTTTTAAAGATTATTATTTGTTATTACCTTATTTAAATTGTAGCAATTGTAATAGCAAACGTTTAATTTTTACAGAATTAAATGTTAGGTTTCAGTTAGTGTTTTTCTTTCTGTAACTAAAAGTCTCTAAATCTGGAACTCCATTGCTGGCAACTGTCTGTGCCATTTATAAAAGTATCGAAAACTTTAATAAAGCTTCACATCCATTGCAACACCATTCCCCCGATATTCATAAAACCTCATAACATTTCAATTATGTTTGCCTCTATTCCGATGGTGAAGCTTTAATATCGCGTTTTCACATTTCCAAAAGAAAGCATAACTTGGCAAATTAAGCAAAAATGTCATAAAATATGCGATATTTCCCTGTACTTAATATTTAAATGCTACTTGACACCCGCGGTGATGAATATTGATTTTTGTCCTATTAAAATAGTCCCCCCAGAGTTAACGGTCAAGGCTTCAATACCATAAACATTCGAAGAAAAAAAACGAGTTGTAAATACGCTGATTATGGAGAAAGAAATGAAAACAGGAAGTGAGATATACAATATAGAACATAATTACAAATACACTACGCTACTATTTATTTTGTGGTCAATGGCAAGTATTAATCGATAGGTTATCAGTCGGATCGGCTCCCTATATAATATACAGATGCATTCGTTTAAATCGGAACTAATTATAACAATCTAAAAAAGGTTTTACTCTGCAGCGAGTTTGTTTTATATCTAAAGGAATATATGTGTTTAATAAACGTCACGTGCCACATGCCGCATGCCGTATTAACTAAAGTGATTCCTCTCTGTTAATTGATACATCAACGGCAACACCTCAAGGGAATCTCGTAATTACTCGGTGGAAGAAGATATGTCTTCGTGCCTCAGCAGCGGAAAGTATGAAGTCTTAAAGTAAATTAACTTGTAAGTTGTACGATCTCAAGGGAGCTATACTAAAATTACAACGCTTGGAAGAGAGATATTGTTCCGTAATAACACATTTTGTTCTTTTTCTCCAAAAAATGAAAATAGATTGGAAATTCTTCTTTTAGTTAATATCCATTTTGTGGATTTTATAGAAGGAATATGTTCACTAGGGTGGCCGTTACTTAGAAAAGTTTTTTCTAGCTCTTATGGGCTAAATACATTCGAAAAACACTGCAAAATAGAAAGTTTCGTGAAGATTGATGAAATTTTAAAACTCGCTCATGAGCCATAAAATTGGGAAAAGTGAGTTTTCTCATAATTTTTCTTATTATTTAACAATAATATCAGTTGAAACAACTCTATAAAATTAAGATACCTAAGTTAACATAACGCAAGCGTATTCTATGCAATTTTACCTTTGCAAAATGGGGTATAACGTTTTTGTTTTGCTTTAATAAAGCTGTTTTACTATTGTTTTTTCTGTTCATTTGTAGTCAATATTTTATTACCTGCTTCAAATAACTTCACGCCTTTTTGTGCTATGTCATTAACAATTCATGAAAAAAAATTGATACTTGATTATAGCTGGCAGAACAACCCCATCTGACTGGAAGATACAAGAAGTCCATCGAAATGCTAAACCGTTTAAAAAATTCCAATGTTTATTGTTATAAAATACTCAAACGGTTTTCCTAAAAATTCCTCGATTCCTTCAGTATTTAAAGGAATACGTATAATTGCATCTCTAGATACGTAATCTGGTTCAGCATCATTATCGTAGTAGACATTTCCATCTTCTTCGTCACCGTACCAGTGACCGTTCGTCGTCGTACCAATATCGTACCATTTTCTGTTTGATTTCCAATGGAATATTTTCATCGAAAAATGTCCAGTGCTACCAATGGTTACTCATTTTCTTAATAGCAATTTGTGACACTTTTGCATTAACATTTCGATATGCATGTATACATATTTTGTAAGAAGCAACAATCCTGGTATGTTGCTTTTGGCGCTATGGGGCATTTAAACCAAGCCTTCACGTAAAAACGAATGCAAATTTTTTTTTTCTTCACAACATCTTTACCAGAGGAACCGAGAAAGACCATAAATATGATGACGACATGGTTGATTTTTCAATTCTTTGTTATAATAATGTACTAGGCTCCAATCTATTAACAATTCGTCATCAGCCATTTTTAATCCTTTTGAAGATTATCATGTTGGAACACAAAGTAATTTTTCACCATTTATATCACTAATATAATAAGTTTTTATAATTTTGCTTGTATTTTAAATATTACATGAAAAATAAAATCATTTTCTTTTCACTTTTGAAAGACAGTTAGATGACTTTAATCAGCTATAATTCCTGAAATATTCGTCATACAAAGACGTTTTATCCCATTCTGGAAAGGTAAAATTGCATAGAATACGTTTATCTTATGTTACATTTATAGAGTTGTTTTAAGTGGTGAAATATTAAGAAAACTGACGAAGAAACTATTTTTTTCCAACTTTACGGCTAATGAGCGAGTTTTAGAATTTTTATTTTGTAGTTTTTTATCAAGTCGAATGCTTTTAGCTTACGAGAACCGGAACTTGTGTTCAAGAATTTTTCCCCGTACATTTGAGGGCCACCCTAATGTTTACCCAGAAAAAAATCATACGGAACAAAACTTGAAACATGTATAAGTTAACCAATGATTAAAAGCTTCCCCCTTCAAATTTACTGAAGATGCATCAAAATAATATAAATTGAATGACGTAATTAATTTTTCTGAATGTTTTAGAAAAATTATCGCTGAAAAATTTCTTGAAAACTGCTTTCAGCAATTCCGTCGTGTAAAAATAGTTGTTTGCAAGCAATTCCTTTTACCTTTCTACCTCTTGGAAAAATTGATTTGATGAATTCTATGTGGTAATGGCCGCAAGTTTTTATATTTTAAAGCTAATTTAATTCGATACATGCGTACAACAGCAAACACGATCATGTTCCAGCGAACTGATCAACCCAATATCCGGTAGTGTGATTTCTGAAAAACGATCAACCTGAAATATTTCAGAAACCAACACGAAAATACACGCCCTAAAATGCTCCTCCAAAAATTTTAAACGGATTAACCCATTACATAAGTACCTCAAATGAAAGCTTATCTTTTTATGATTATGTTGGCTATTTTTTTTTTATATAGTACTAAAAAATTGAAAACGACACTTTCTCGACATAACGTACAAATTGTAATGGGACGCCCTTGCCCAATATTAATTTTAATGTATATTTATTTATTGCTACCCAATAGAATTGATGTCATATATATATTTTATCGAATGTATTTATTTTAAGGATGTATTGTTATTTTATTCACCCCTGTATGTAGGTAGCGTCTACTTTTTTAGATAGTATCACACCATATATGATATGGAATGTATGTTTTGATTAAAATTGATTTTTTCGCCCATCTGGTTTGTTGTGCGACTCGTGATAGGTACTAGATGACGAGGGCGACGATACTCTGGAGCAAAAGGCGCGAAATGAGAATGATATCACCACCAGTATAATTATTAGAAAAAAAATCTTCAAGAAGCGACCAAGGAGGGCGAATGTGTGGCCGGCGTCCCAAGAAACGCGATTGGCTGTAACAAATCTCAACTGCCGAGAAAAAGAGGTAAAGGGTAATTATCTGCTTTATCTTCATGTGAATAAGTGAAAAAGAAAATTACATGGTATTGCACCATAGTACAACGTGTATAAGTATCATTAAGCGCCCCATGGAAAAAAAAGCGTTAACCACTGCCTTAATAGTGGGTTGTATAAGTGTTATAAAACGTGTTATTAAAAAGGGTCACCATCGCTGGGAAGCTGCAAACAGGATCACAATTTCCACCCAGGAACCAGCCAATTTGTGGTAGCTTGATCAGAGATTAATTTGGATTAATGTGCGCATGCGTGAACTAAAACTGATTTGTAACAATTTGATCGCAGGGACGCTTGCGCTATATTTACAACCGTTTCTCTGTTACTTCCATGTTGTCTCTGTTTACATTTATCAAGCAGTTTACAAATTAAAAGCATATTCAGACTTGAGGGAGAAGATACTCAAGTATGCAGATATTTATCTTACATTCACATTTAAATATTACAAGAGTTAAGTGAAAACCAGATATGTTTAGGCAGAATGCAAGTTATAACTTCAGATGCGCATGCGATGTGATAGATTAATTTGGAGGTCACCACGAACACCAAACGTATTGGTTTCAATATTCCTGAAATTAAATTATTGTCTTTGAGCGCGAGCGCCGAAAATAGCACGCGTGCCCTAGGTTGCCGACCCCTGGTCTAGACGGTCTCTATACTGTATCATAAAAAACCTAATTAACCTCACAGTGAGTGAAACTTTTTGCAATTAGAAGCGGTCAAGTATTCCTTCTTTTTTTGTTTAATTTTAAATCGTGAGATATAATAGACGGTTTACGTAATGAAGCAATACTAATGAGGTATTTGGAGGGACACATTTTATTTAAGACTTATTAATTGAAGATTAATGTAGATATAACAAATAAAGAAGTTAGGTACCTTCAGTTAGCAAATTCTATAAAAAGTCGTTGAATAAATTAATTAAATTTGACGCGATGTGCTTTTCGAAGGAATGCCTCAGGTAAGTTAATTTTATTTTTTTTTAACATTTTTGCAAATCTGTATACACAAAGACGAGGAACTATGTTAGAGCAAGACAGCTATAAAGGAAGTAAAAAATAGTCTTAAAGTTTATGAAGTCGGATACTGGAATATGCAAAAAATAATTGTCTCAGAATATGCTATGCGGATGTCATGGCCATATTTGCTAGGGATGAAACAACTCTTAATGAAAACCTCGAAATATCTACAGAAGTTTCCAACAAAAATAAACCAAAACAAAATGGAAACAATGGTAATAGGAAAAGGATTATAATATAAAACTGAAAAGAAAAAGCCTTCCAGCAAGAACATTTTCAATTCAAATATTTAGAATCTCTTATAACATAAGAAAGAAAAGTGGACGATGAAGATTATTTAAGAGCACGAAACGTGCTTTTCTAGGAAAGGTGGCAAATCCCGATGTTAACTTACGCTTCATAAAGAAGAAGAAACTTAAAGTCTTCGACATGAAAGATACAAAATAGAATGGATAAAATAAAAAATATAACACCTAGAGAAAACATAAAGGTGAATCAATGATATAAGAAGGAATACTGAGAACGTTTCAACTTGTAAAATGGATGGACCGGACAAGATTAACAAAACTGGTTTTCGAACCGGGAGCTACTAGAACAAGAATAAGAGCAAACCTAGGAAGGAGTGGCGAAGAGTTAAACAAACTCTGGACAAAAAAGTGAGGAGGTGGGAAATGTGGCAAGTGGCAATGTGGAAAGATACAAGGGCATGGAAAAATGTATGTCTTCGCGAGACACAGCTCAATGCCTTACACCCATCCCGGTAGATAGGCTTTAAGGATATCTTTTAAATCCGCGCTACAGGCGGGAAAAGTCTGGGAGTCGCAATGTATGCATCTACCTTTACCGTTCGAACAGTCAGGTGTGAGTAAGCAGAGAGACTTCATACATTCGTTTCTTTACGGTAAAAAATAAAAGTACGATTGAAATTCATCGCGAGTTATGCAGCGTGTACAACGAAGACGTTACATCAAGGGCAATGGGTTTCCGTTGGCGCAAATCATTCAGTAAAAGTAGAACAACGATACACGATGAACAACGACGCGGACGACCCTCTACTTCCCGCGCTTTGAATGTTGTCGACGAGGTCTGAGGTCCCAAGCAACATCTTAGGGGAAGGTGCTTCGCAAATGAGAATGAATTGAAACAAGAAGTGGAAAGATGGGTAGCAAATTTGGCGGGAGAGTGGTTGGACACTGGATAAAAAGAACTGTTGTTTCGATACCAAAAATGTTTTGAGATTCACGTAATTATATAGAAAAATAATGATTAATTTTTATTTACAAAGTTCATATACAAGGGGTCTTATTCATTCTGCCCTAATACATATGTACATAAACACTAATGTGGAGGGAACTCCGTAAGGAAAAGATTTCAATGCAAATGCGACGTCGTATTCATTTACTTCTATTGACTTCAAAATGCAGTCATTATGCTCATCGCTAGAATTCTATGTGCGTGTGTAGAGTAAATCACCTCGAATCAGACACTTTACTGTTAGCGCCAGAGGGAGGGGGATTCCGTAGAGGATGTAGATCAAACGTTTGCTACATTCAGCGGATGCAGTTGCTGAGGCAACTAATAAAAACAGTCAACATACATAAATTATTTATGTTGTTCTTATACAGCGGTGCTCCAACTGGATATAAAATATTTAGAAATTTCAACTCGTTAACCTATACTGCATTCAGTATAGGTTCAGTGGTTCAGTAATCAGCAGTTGAATTGAAAGAATTTAAAACCAATAGTAATGGTGTTTAAATTGAAAACATATTATTTTTAATACACGTCCTTATGAGCCCCAAACAGCAAACAAAACCTCAGTAAATAATTATTCAAACGTCGCGATAATCAATCAGTTCCGTTCAAGATAACGAGGTAAATCCTTGATTGAAAACAGCACCTAAGTCGGCTGAATGCAGCTAAAGTGCAATTCGTGATCCTATGAATCGTTTGCACTCTGTATTTAGCAAAGAATATCCCGCTTTCCATCCCAAGTGTTGAGGGTAGAGAATACTTTAAGACCTTACTGTATACAGCGTGTTCAGATGGAAGCCTACGGGAAGCTTTCGTTTCCAATGATGGAAAGACGGTTAAATTACAAAACAATTGAATTGTTTGCCGTAGATTCAGAATCTCGTATCAGAAGGAAGATCTATGTTTGGTTATTAAGTTAGTTGAAACACCCCTCGTAACATAAATTCTGTAAAGTGGGCGGACGTGTTAAAAGTATTTCCATCTAACCAACGCGCATAATGTATTTTCTTTTGAAACGAATAATTTTGAGATTATAAATTAATATCTTAAACCAAAAAAGGAGATATTCTCAATCGACTACTTACTACTTGGCCTTTGTGCGTTGGCTGCCGCTGCCTGTTCCAATTTCGAATGTTGCTGCGCGAGCGTCTCCACCATCTCTTGCAGCCTCTGCCTTTGCTCCCTTTCGTGTTGCAACAGTCTCGTCCACTTATGCCCGTGATTCAAGGCCATATTTAAATAATCCGTACACGACTGGAAACAATAAAAAAACAATATTAAGGGCTAACGAAACAACGAATTGTTTAAACATACATTCATCATAGCGTTACTAGCGATCCTGAACAAAGTAGCCCGTTCTTGAACGGCTTTTGATTTCCCTTGCGCGGATTCGGCGTCTACGTTGATTTCCAACTCTCCGAGTGCCCGTTGGAGAGCACCACCATGTTTCGCGATCAATTCGGAACAAGTCCGGAGATCCTCCATCTTCGCTTGGAGTTCCCGAACTACGTTTGACCATTCTTCTGGAGATCCAGAACCTTCTTCAACCTCTTCCTCTTCTTCTTCCGATTCCATGTTACGTCTGCGATTAGAAAATTTGGCTATATGGAATTATAGTCACTAACATAGTAAATGCAAGTTTTTGGTTGACTTGTTATTTACATAGGCGGTGCATACCGTAATGTCTCTGCATCAGCGGTTCCCAAAGTGAAAATTGTTTTTTTTTATTAAAATAAGTCGTCAAATATATTGTAATGTTCAAGAAACAAATGAATATACTGCACACATATCTAATATTTATGACCACCTTTACCTATGACGTAATGTAGTTCCGAAAGTTCCGTTGTAAAGTGTTGCTTTGCTACCAATATGGTATTTGGTAAGTTATGAGGCAATAACGAAAATTTTATTTTAATTAATTTAATAATCTGGAAGCATTATAGCTATATTTTTCAAAGGTATCTAGAGCTGTCGCCACAGTGGAAAAGATGGCCAAGTGTTACGTAATAATGTATCGTCCTGTATATGTTATAGAATTAAAGGTACTCTTGCCATAGCGTAAATTTTATTCTACATCCGTACATACGTTTATCTGTAGGACATCCCCTATGTGTATCTTAAAGACATCCTCTATGTACTTGTACCATATTAGTTCGGACACGCAAATAGATTTTAAAAAAAACGAGAAAATATTCAAACTCATTTTTCCAAAACTTACAATTTTTATTGCATTTTATTAATAGCGATTAAAATTAAAGTATAAAAGTAAAAAAAAAGTAATTCTAACGAAAAATAAACAACATTCCATTCATCAAAGAAACTCCCTTTTACGCGAAGAACAGCTTTCACAATCCGAGGCATCCGCTCCACTAATTTTTCGAGGACTCTATTTGACATTAGTCCATTCCTCTTGTAAAATGTTCCACAGGTGGCCTGTGGAGGTAGGGCATACTTTTCTGATCCTCCTGTCCAATTCATCCCGTAGCAGCTCGATGGGGTTTAGATCGGGGCTTTGCGGCGGCCATATCATTATTATTAAAGTGCCATTATCTTGTTCTTCATTTAAGACATTTTTACATATCACTGCTGAGTGTTTGGGGTCGTTGTCCTGCATGAATACAAAATTTTCGCCGATTAGACGTTGCTCCGATGGTATTGCATTTTCTTGCAGTATTTCTAAATAACCTTCTTTTCGCAAAATACCTTCGATTCGCTTCAAGTCTCCTGTACCGGCGTAGGAAAAACAACCCCAAGCAAGCACAGAATTTCTTCCTTGCTCGACAGTTGGCACTACACAACCCTGCAACATTCTTTCGCCTTTCGCTCTTCTTACAAAAACGCGCCTTGATTGTCCGAACACTTCAAACTTTGACTCATCAGTCCATAGCACCCTTTTCCAATTATCCACTCGCCAAGTTCTACGTGTTTCTGCCCACTCAAGCCGTTTTCCCGTCCCGTGCAGTAGGTTTTTTTTTGTTGCAATGCGGCCGTGAAGATTTGCAGCTTTTAATCTTCTTTTCACTGTAGTAACAGAAATTTTTGTTGCACGGTCGCGATTCATTTCGGCGGCGATTTCTGGTGCTGTGAGTCTCCTATTTCGCTTGCTCAGCAATTTTATACGCTCATCGTCGACGTGAGTTGTTATTCTGTTATGTGTAACATGTATTTTTTCGGAAATTTGACGCACTGAATAACCTTCATGATGAAAACCAACAATTACAGAGCGCTTTTCTAAACTTGTCGGTTTTCCTCTCGGCATTTTAATAACTTTAATCAGGTTCACACAAAAAGATACGCTATTAACACTTACGCACGCACAAGCAGGTCTATTTAGAAACTAAAGCATTTATCAATATACAATAAACTTTCGGGTGGCCTGCTCCCACCCCAAAGAGTATTGTAAATGTACTACCTGCAATATTGTCCCAAAAATAATCCTATTTGTGCCGATGAGGATTATTCTGAAAATTACTATATTGGGTCATAAAATATAAAAGGTTTTTAATCATTCTTTAATCGATATTCTTGGAAGTTTGCCTGTACAATTGGTTATAAACTTCATAAAGGACCTAATATAAATGTTATTTACATATAAACGCAATTATATTATCTTTTAGTAGAGTTTACATTTTACTAGATGTCCGAACTAATATGGACGGTAGTGTATATCTAAGAGAGATTCATTATGGATATTTCTATTACGTCCAAGATTGTGCCAAAAGGAATCACACATGATGTCCGATGAACGTCGATGGTCAAAATAAGGATGGATGGATGGATGGATGGATGGATGTTAGAATATGGGGTGGGATCCAGTAGATATGCCGCGAAAGTGTCGGTAATTATTTTCCGATAATGCCGAGAAGATTAAGCACTTTCTCAGAAAAGAAAAAAAATGTACTTTGTTATTACCATGCCTCATTTGTTTTCTGAAAATTAAGTTTCAGGGACAAACATATTCTTGAACGATAGCCGAACGATTCCCAACTGCTTTTTTTTGTTTTAATTTGGCTTCAATGTTGTCATAAACTGAAAGTACAAGTATTCTTAGCAGAATTTAATAATTTTGATTTTCTTATTTGCAATGTGAACATAACTTGAAGTTGTAGAAATAGGCTCATTGCTGCGACTAGTGTTATCCGAAATCTCTTCAAATTTTTCATCACGACTGGTTGAATGTATTTCTTGTTTCCTCTTCAAACTATTAGTTTTAAACCATTTACCAATAATAAATAAATATTATACAGGAGTAAACGCATGAAAAGATCAAATCGCCTTCCATTGTTTGATCGCTAACGCTAGTAACTGATTAACCGTTCTCTCTATGGGGAATTTCGGCGCTTATACAGGGAGTTTTAATAGACCCGATATTCCTTCTCTCACGCGCCTGTTTTTGAATATCGTATTTATGTGCCTACTTTCTCGTTACAATTGAATATACTTATGTCGTAGTGCATGAATTCACTACAGCACGTAGAGAAAAGAGTCAGAATTACGTTATCTGGGCGCGAACGCGAATGTAGAAACAGACAGCACTAGGGGGAGTACATAAGTAGTTTACATGACACATTTTTTGTAGGGCGTTTTTATTTACAGCGGAGCCCCAAACCTGCCTTTGTGGAGCCATGGGGTGAAGCGGAACCCAGGTTGAGAAACACTATTCTAGACGAATAAATTCGCGCACGCTAACATATATTCTGAGTCACGGCTGACACGTTTTCGCAGTAAAAGGGTTAAAACAAGCTAGATATATGTACGGCATAAACTGGAGCGAAAAATACAGGGATGTGCACAAAGACATATTTCTATATATAAAAATAATAAGAAATACCAACTGCAGGTTAAGAGCAAATAATATCTATTAATGTTAACAGTCTTCGCACACATTTTATAAGCATTGCCTACTTAAATTTAAAAAAAAGCTAAGGTAGGGATAATATTAGCTTTGTTCGCGGAACACATTCCTATCCGATTCAGAACGAGCACGGAACCAACTTGGTAATATTAGTTTGGTTCCCGGTAAATATTTAGAATTGATTCGGGACTATTCGCATGTGCAGTTGAAATATTGACGTTCGGGGATCACAAAATTCAAAATTTTTAGTTACAATTCTGCGTTCGCGGACCAAGATCGATTCAGAATTGGTTCCACCGGTTATATGGCTTTAGCAAGAACCGCAAGTTCGAGACACGCGAATAATTATTTTTCAAAATAATTCCTTTTTATAACCAAATTAAGTGGTAAGTATGTACGTACTTCTTTTACTTTCAGTCGTTTTCTTAAAATAAAAATGCATCAATGAAAAAAAGAAAGATTAGAAATATTCTAGGTAAGAAGTAGATGATAGATAACACAGAAGACAGCTCGCAGGTTTCGTTTGTTCCCAAATCGTTCGCGGTAAATCAAGATGATGAACCGATCCATAATAGAGCATGCGCTTTACCACAATTCTAAATTGGTTCCGTACTCGTTCTGAATCGGTCAGGAACAAAACTAGGCACAGAAAGATTCCAATTCGAATTTATTCTCTTAACTGAATATCAAATTTAGTCTATCCTGTATATTAGCCAGCAGGTCAAAATAAATTCATTTCCTCCAATACTTACAAACAACACTCCTATTCGCAAAACCATGCAGTTCTCATTATTTATTATGAGATAAGTTCATGTATGTACAAGGCTCCTATTCATTCGCTTGCTCTTGTAGATATGTATAGCGTAAATATGAATGTGGTGCCGTCAAGAACTCGGTAAGAGAAAGATCCACTTCCCATTTATTTACTTCTATCGACTTCAAAATGCAGTCATCAGTCATCAAGCCCAGCCCAGAACGAATAGGAGCCTTGGATACGAACTTACTGCATAACAAATAATTAGAACTGTCTGGTTTTGTCAAAAGTGCAAATATTGAGCTTTTGATTTAAGTGGCCCAAATCTTTTGGCAAATAAAATTATATTCATATCCAATTAAGATTGTAATTTTGGTATTAAAATAAATGAATTAGTGTTGGAGGAATGTTGCCTTCAGCATCGCGCACAGATAATCGTTCATATCATCATATTACGGTATTCAGTGACTGACCGGTAAATATTTTTCCGATCTGCCCTTTCGTATTTTCTATACACAATATGGCCCTTTCAAATCGGTTTCACGTCATCGAATGCAAATAAACACCATTCTTACTGATAACAAATATTAAACATTTCACTATACATCAATTAGTTTGAAGTTTAAAATGTCTTTTATTCATGGGCCGATTGCAGTACTTAGAATGCGCTGGAGGTCAAGTGATGTTATCGATGGACACGATTTCCGCTTTATAAAAGAACGGGTAGATGGACTGCGGTTTATTCAAAACTTGTTGATGTTCCTCTATAGTTGTACTAACCCCATCGGCTCTTGGAGTCGGTGGATTCGATGAACATCAAATGTATGAATCGACGAAAAAAAATGTGATTACTAAATAAACAGTCGAAAATGAGGATCATCGTATCCTCGAAACAACTGTCCTGGATTAATTAATTGAACTGTTGTGGTGCGAAGTGTGTCGATGCTGTTGTCTTGGTTGTCACACTACCCAATAGTCCTTGCTATCATTATCCTTGTATATTCTTTTTTTTCCGCTAAATTTGTTTTTTAATGCAGTGGTCGACTCCTGATGCCTGTAGTATCGAGAAAGGGAACATTGTTTCTATTTTAAATTTAAGCTTGCTGTTGAGACTATTAAAAAAATCCAAAGTACTGGATTTTGTCGTGGGACAAAGTAAGCAGAAGATTGTCAACAATATTCACCGAATAAAGGGACTAAAAGGAAATTGAAAATCTACAGAAGTCTTGATATTGCTTAATAAACAGTTCGTAACGATTACAGCTATTGCCGGGCTGATAGAACCGTCCATAATGCAATCAATCTTATGAGAAAATGACCCAGAATTAAAACCAAAATAAGTAGGATTAAATAGAAAAGTGATGATTTCCAAACAGAGAGGTAACGGTATAACTTGTAACAGGTAATAGAAGAAAAATTAAACATTGCTTACATTGCTTTCGCCTTGGCCAATTCCAAAGCTGTCACCCAAGATTGCCTTTCCACTTCGGACGCCGCTTTGATATGGAACGTTTGCGTTCCTCCATTGGTGATGACAAAGGAACAAGCATCAACGGTATGGATGAGAGCACCATGCAGCGAAATACTTCCTCGACACGTGTGTGCCATTTCCGCCTGGTTCCTGCAATGGAAACAATTCAAAAAGGATTGTTTTGTAATTTTTTAGGATGCGTTGAATAAACAAAAAAAAAACATTTATATTTCCCAATAATTATTTACAACCATTTTCCCCACATTTGCCTCCATAAATAAATTTTTGTTTAACTTTATACATCTTTAAGAGTGCACCGTGATTAAACCCAACACCTTATTACTACGTACAAGCTCTTTCAAATAGATTTTCAGCAGTAAAACCATCAAGAAACCATTTCCCCCGCTTTTCAGAAATAAAAATCATGCAAAAATCGGTTAAAATAGCCAAACCAATAAAGAAAATAAAAACAAAAATGAAAAAATAAGAGGAAAAACAACAAAAAGAATAGCGTAAAAGAGGTTTGTGCAGGGCTGACTTGACTTACCCGTGCCTGAATCTGCGCCTCCGTCTAATGGATAAAGTCGAAACACCGCCATTATTTTCAGCCCTGCACAGATATCGAATAAAAAACCATCATCAACATTTACTACATTGAAATTAAAATGCCAAAATAATACGTTAACATTTTAGAAAAAGTAGGAAAATAAAAAGTATTATTTTGCAATTAAGTAAGGCAGCGCAGGGCTTGAAAATGTAATCGCGAAGATTCCTATGGAACGCACTCATCTACAGAAAAGTACTGAAGGTATATATAGACCCAATAAGAAAACTAACCAAACAATTTAAAATAACATTCTTATAACCATGAAACAAAAATCTCAATATAGGAAAATATTTGTTAACCTAGATTTCGTTGGAAAACCTTTTTCAATAAAGAATGGTCGAAATGCATCAAGTCACTGAAACCCATGCATGATGTGACGTTGCGTGCGAGCCACAAATATATCAGAGCCTGATTGAACGTTGCCTACCAACGGGAACTATCCAAATAGTATTCGCCAATTGCATAGGTTACGTGATGTACTCTTCTTTATTGAAACAAGTTCCACCTGCATAATAGATGCTTGTAACTATACTATAAGAAACTTTCTCCCTGCATGCAGCTACGAAAAATAGAATTCAATAAATTACCCAGTTTACATTGCAATTAAAAAATGTACTAAGTACCGGTGGCGGTGAGTGATAACGTAACGTAGGGCCGCGCACGACAATTCGATTTCCTCGTCCATTTCCGTTGCATAGTACAATGTACACAATATGCGAGGTCGCCGCCTCTAACTACCTTAGATATTGTATTACCATAACTTCTCGTACGAAGGCTTAGTAAAATCATAGATAATACCGCAGTATACAGAACTAAAATAAAATAATAATACAACCAACCAAGAGTGTGTTACAACAAATTAATTTATGGATTTTTATAGTGAACCAAATTCAGACTTCCAAGTTAGAAAGATTTAATAACAAAATGGGGATGGACCATCCTCTAAAACGTTTGTTTTGAAGTGTTAATAATTAAACTAACGAATTTGGATAACTCCAAAGTTGGATGATATTTAAATAAACTGCATTTCTATTGGTGGATACTCTCTTTTTGCGAAGAGATTTGTGTTACAATCTTCTTTGGTTAGAATACACTTTATTATTTTGTGAAACATCTTGAAAAGTGTCTATTTTAGATAATATTTTTTTGTAAAAGCAATTTGATAAGAAAAACACAAATATGAGTTGTATGTACGAGGGGAACCCTAAAAATTTCCGGAATTAACAGCTAGATGGCACTTGGCGTATATTTCAATTTGACTGTCTTAAACTTCGACATTTAGTATGATAAACACCATTGACAAAAAAACAGCCGGCCGCATAGTTTGGTATTAATAGCGTTTCAAAGAAATCAATTTAGTGAAAAAATTGATATTTCTCGTGAAGTGGCTTAACTCAACAACAATGCATCGATCGACTTCATTCTGCCTTTGGTGACGAAGCACCATCCAAAATCAGAATTTATGACTGGTTTGCAGAATTTAAGCGTGGACATACTAGTGTCAGTGACGAATTTCGTGAAGGTCGCTGTGCGAGAAATGATTGAAGCTGATCGACTTGTGGACATATCGAGAGATACAGGCATCCTCGGTCATTGGTAAAAGTCAGATATAAGCGATTTTACATAAACACTTAGTAGTGAAGAAGATTTGCATTCGTTGGATTCCACACAATTTAATCAAAGCTCAAAAAATTACTCGCGTGAGTTGGTGCAAAAGAATGTTTCAAAAACTCAATCACGATGCTCAATCTATACAGTATCGTAACAGGTGACGAAATCTAGATATATTCGTCGAAGCCGCCGTTAAGGGCTATTTTGCAGACCTAGATGAAGATGGTTTTCGCGATGGGATAAAATTCTTAGAGCAGCGTTGCACTAAATACATTAAACGGGGACTACGTTGAAAAGTAAAAATATTTCAACTATTCTCTCAAATGTTAAAGAAAAAAAATGCTTGTTTTTTAATTTATTATCAGGTTAATTTTCTGATAAACCCGTTTTATTTTTTTTTGTTTATTTCTTTATAGTTGGTCTGTATCTAATTACTTAATAAAAATTCACGATAAAACAGGTTTTGTAGTTATTTGTACAAACTAAATCAATTTGCATCAAGATAATGAAGTCTCATCATTACTTAAAATTTAAATATTTTGTAACAAAAATATATTTGAACGGTGACTTTTGTATAAAGAAATAATTTTACACGGATTTGCTTCAATTAGTGTATCTACTAGTATTGATAATAGTAAACTTTAAAAAATAAGAAGCGAGCAACTTTTTAACATCTTCCAAAGATATAAAAAATAGTGCCATATTTTGCAAATTGCTAAAAGAAAATGTATCAAATTTGACGGTTAACAGAAGTTATGTTGTTGTTCGTGGACGTATCATTTGATAATATATTTTAAGCAAAAACAAATGGCTCTTATGATACGGAATTTATGTGACGAGGTAGATGATTAATTGATCTTAATTCTTAAAATATACATATTTTTTGGAATTTGTACGTCGCTGTTTTGTTAAGGTAGAAATAAAAGGCAAAATCGGATTAAATTCAAGGTTGAAGAATGCTCAGAAAATCAAGGTCGTCCATTCAGAAACTAAAATAAAATAGTACAAGGGAGCAAAGAATCTTTCGAGGACACCCACCAATAATAAAGCAAGTATTTCAACGAAACTTGCAACAATATACTCGACTTTATAAGAAATACATACATTCGTCGCAAGTAGTTGTATCTATAACTGTGTAGAACGAGTATTTTGAAAAATCTTGCTATTGTGCAGGAGCAAGCAATTGATAGAAGAACAAACACCTAAAAAGCAGCGTCCATGAATATTTTTGTAAAAATTTTTATAAATAAGAACTATTACTCCTACGAAATATTGCGTTATGCATTCCTATATTAAAATTTGTTATAGATGCTAAAATGCAGGAGGTAAAAATAGAGGTAGTATTCTGATGTTACTGTTATAGATTCGCCAACGTCATCTGCACTTCGAACGAACAGGTGAACCTGCATAAGGACAAAACAAAAGGAAACCTATTATTATCGAACTTCCGCTGTTTGTCAAAATTGAAATTGAATCACAGAAAGAATCATAAGAATGAAGTAGATTGTCGTAAATCTCTTTGATTTAGTGACTGGATAATAGCGTGCGACAAAACCTCGATATAGCGAATCCCGTTCGAACGGACTTCGGATATAAGGGACAAAATATTTTTAAAAACTTTCTTTAAATCTAAATGTCAGCGCTCGTATAGACTGAACACAATACTCGGGGAGTTCCCCCGAGTTGCTTTACTCGAAGTGAATGAATGAATTTATTATTATGCGCCGAGTGAGGGCGAAATGTCTACAGAAGTTTCGATAACGACGATAATTTTATTCAAAGCAAGTGATAGATGGCTTTGGTGTTTACCCAAAAGGCATGGGATTCCTGTAACTAACGAATTTATGGCGAAGCTTCAAGTGCACCAAAGGAAGAAATTGAACCTTTTCACAAAAAATTAGTGCATCGGATAGAGAACGAAATATTACAATCTCAGATTTACAGTGATGATGAAACTGGTTTGTTATAGTGTGCTGTACCTAAAAACACGTAAGCCTTGAAATATGAAAAATCGACAACTGAAAGAAAAATCTGCCAGGAGAGAATCCCAGCACTGCTTTCTGCCTACGCGTAGACTGGCCCCGGTTATTGTTAACAAATTTTGTAAACCTAGAGTTTTAGCGCTCCTGCTCATCCATCTGAAAATATTTTACGTTCAAAAGAAGACACGCTTATTTATATGTCTTTATCCAAAACTCCACGTCGATTTTAGCGATTTAGAATAATTTTAACCACAAAACGAATACACTGGAAAAAACGTTTAAAGGAGGATGAAGAAAATGACATTAGAAGAGAGTGTACCTTGAAAAAAGTAGAGTTACAATTTAAATTTTACAATGTTTCATTTTGCAGCTGCATGAAAAGAAATAATGGTCCAAACACTAGAAAATTGGTTTAGAAGGATTAGAAGTTCCTGATTTATGTAAGACTATTCTAAATAACACTGGAGAAGAAGTAGCCGAGGAAGATATTTTACAGTGGTTAGAAGCAGATGAAGCTAAACCTGGGTAACGCATCATGACTGAAAGTAAAATAGCAGATGAAGTGATGATCGTGAAAGATGATTATGAAAGCGAAGATAGCGAGAAAGCAACTCGCCCAAAAATGAAGTTATCAACGATCAGATCGCATCTTTCTTATTAAATTAAGGCTAAGTACCGTTCGAATACAGATTGTTTACAGGAATAAGAAATTAGATTAATTTTATAAAAAATCCCTATAATTATTCCACCAAACATTTTTTCAGATTCTCCCAAATTTGAGTACATTCGGATAAACTGAATATGCAGAATTGTTTTAATTATATGTAAGGAAAATCTTTTCTGCAATTTGCGATAGTTGAGAGATCGAGCCCTTGAGCTTCGTTTGAAAATTCGCCATTACTGCAAAAGCAAATTATCGGTGTTACATCGTCGTTTTATACTTAATTGTTTTACTCGTGTTTATGAGACGCATAGACAAAAGGAATCAATTTATTTTGCTAAACATTTCAATAAGATAACATTTTCTTTCTTCGCTGACAGCGCACATTTACTTTAATTAATCATATTCAATATTTTTAATACAATCACATACCTTTTATTGTTTCTTTAGATTCCATTGATTATTATGGAATGATTAAGGTACCCTACCTCTAAAATCAAATAATTTTGAGCTATTTTGATTTCCGTGTTTCTTTTTTCTTTTACAATGTACTCTTCAAAATTTGATAGAGGCACCTTACGCCATATTTATACCGAAGGCAATGGAAACTCAATACCTTTCAGTAACATTGCAATATTTAGCTTATCTCGTACAGGGTATTCGAAATTTATAATTCAATGCAAGGAAATCGACGTTTTCTTAATGAGTAACAGTATCGTGAGCGAAAACGCAATTGCTAACGGTGTTTACATGGTATTTTACGTAACTGGTTCATTCAAAGTTTATGATGTTTTACCATTTGTATTATGTTAAAGTAAAATATTTTTGTGAAAATGTAATTTCCGGTTTACCGGAAATCAACATCAACTTTGTCATTTTAAACGGAATGGATTAATTTTTTACATTTCTGAATTCTCCGTCCATAAACACATCATTTTGATTCCGATTGAACAGATAATAGCCTCAGAACATCAAATGTAGGCAAACAGTAGAACATCATAAATTTTTAAAGAACCGATTACGTCAAATATCCTCTATATACCTATCTTGCATAGTTTAAGAGCTATAAACAATTAAAACTTTACAAATTAGCAATAGAAAAATAAATTTAAAGCAGTGGTGATTGTGTGTTATAAATAATGTATTTAAATATGCAAACTTCCCTCGTTGTAACTCTTCGAATCTCATCTTCTAAATATTTGATGTACTCTGTTTATCAGGTATTATTCTCCATTCTCAACGGATGTATACGTTTGATTTTTTATACGACCCCATACGCAAAAATTAGGAGGATTAAGGTCAGGAGATCTCGGTGAGTAAAGTCAAGGTCCATTAAGGCTAATCCATCGATCGTCAAACGTATTTGTTATTTTCCGATGTAAAATAAATTTAAAATATCTCGATTCGAATAATCTTTGATTATTTAAGAACCATCTGCCTATACACAAGTAATCTTTCGGTAGATTTTGCTAGAACTAAACGATTAATTATTTTTCCAAGGCTAACCGTTATAAAATTGTTACTGATATAAATAATTACTTATAACTTCTAAATTATGCAAGATAAATATAGGCACACCTAATATACATCGATGGCGATTGCGTTCTTGCTCATACACAGTGCGTTCCATTAAGACAAAATTAATTTTCTTGAATTGAATATCCATAAATTGTATTTCAAATTCCGAACATACTGTATATGACCAAAAAAATAATGCTAAAATAGCTTCCTCATGGTATTGATGGAATAATTCACGGCAAACGCAACACAAGGAAAGAAAAAAATACGCTACCCACATGTTTCTACCTACCCGGGGTCATCAGCGTGGTTCCGAGAGTATTTTTAGCTCTACCCTCTGTCGCTGTTGCCTCATAGTTAATGGCACATTTCAAAACGACAAACTAAACATTTCATGTCGCCCTCTAGTGACAAGAAACGCCTACTTGTCGTCTAGAAAGCAGCGACATAAACCGGAAACTGTTCCCCAAACCATCCCACGACCTGCTCTCGGACTGCTTGACCACAAGAGGGCGGCGCAAGTAACGCTTTCAGAAACCGTAAGGCAACAACGACAGAGGGTAGAGTTAAAAATGCTCTCGGAACTACGCTGATGACGCCGGGTGGGCAGAAACATGTCCGTGGGTATTTTTTTGGTTATTGTTTCTAGGCATTTTTTATATACTGTATGTGATAAATTAAGTGTTAAATATAATTACTAGAAAGTACTAACTTCTTATTGTCTTAACACAAAAATCAAAATAACTCAAAACCAGTTGATTTTAGAAGCAAGGTATCTTAATACAAATCATTCCGGATGGAATAACCGAAAGTAACACGAGTTCAAAAATAATTTGTAACTTATTGCCTAATGTAAATTTTCAGAAGTAACCTAAGATGCTAACTGCGAAGACTTACTAAACGGGTTACTTGGAAAACTATGTATAATTTTAGGAGGATGAATGCAGGTTCTATAGCACATTAAATCTCACTATTGTATACGTTTTTTTATAAAAATTGATAATAACAAAGACCAATTTTGCGCAAAATACGGAAAATGTATACAGCATGTCCGCCTAGACGAAAGACGATTCGAAAAATTCGGAGACATGTACTGCAGTAAAATTGTACTCAAGTATACAGAAGTTTCAGCTGAAAATGATACAAGTTTGGTTTTTAAATGAAACCTCCTATAATCCTCAACAAAAAATGCAGTTTTTGAGTTTTTCAGCATTACTAAGTAGCGATCTGTTGCTGTAAAGTTCAAAGGTTTTTTCATTTATTCATGTTGCAAACCTTATTTTAAACTTGAAACTATTTCAGGACGATCGTTAATCTTATTTAAGATTTATGGAATTTTCAATTCATTTTGAATTTAAAAATTCACCATCAAGGACATTATTCAAATTTTAGAATGATATCTTTTGATAGGTAGGTAGTTAAGCAGGATTAAGTAGTAGCAATAAAAACTTCTGGAAACCTGCCGACATGTGATAAACATGTTTAGAGAACACCTTCTGTTCGTAAAATATAACAATTAAGACAGGATTAACGACGACGGATATTTTAAGCGCCTTACACAGGCTACATCAATTAGCGTCTAGAACAGCGGTCAGCAACCTTTTTTATCTTGTGATAGCTGAAAAATCACGCGATACAAATTATAAAAATTTGTACCAGGTCGACAAGTAAACGAATTAGAGCTTTTAAAGATGGAAAATATGATATGGTCGCTATGAATCATTTTACTGGAAAATTATACCCTATTAGCGTTTTGTCATCCCAATTTAAACGGATATGTAATAAAAGAAGTAGCACAGCTGTATGGATGCCCACAGAACGATGTTTTTCCACGACCCATTTTTCAAAATTCACGACCCAGAACCGGGTTGCGATCCAATGGTTACCGCCCGCTGGTCTACAAGATGGACATCGTAATCGTTGCCATGTTTGATTTATCCTGTTTCAATTTCTAATTAAATGGAACACTTTATATTTTCCAAAATCTGAGATGAAAACTCCTCTAATTTTTTTTATAAACATTTCCCTAAATTATTGAAAATAATCTGTAACATTTAACCTATGCTTTCCCACGCGTATTCGAAGTACACAATTTTTCTTCATATAAACTTTATTTTGTTGAACATTTACTAATATTTGGAGAGTAATATTTTGTGTTATACATTGCCTTAAGAAATTCATTAGTCATATCATATGTATTTAGCTAAACTGCGAACTTTCAGCAAGTTATGCGAAAAAAATCTTAGTGTACGATATTTTAAGTAAATCTATTCGTTTTATGCTGAACTCCCACCAATATTTGTCGTATTTGAGCTGTTTGTTATTTATACGTTCTTATTAAGCTGCTAGAGAACGTAGGTAGAAATATTATGGTTACTTCAAGCAGATGCTAAAAAAATAACGTTACACATTAAAAAATTCCAGAACAACTTCTCTATTGGACTATGGTAAAATATACAGAGCGTTACATTACAAAAATAATAATAAATAATAAATAAATAACATGAATGTCGCAGACGCTAATTGGATGGATTATATGAAAAGAAAAAGAAGTCGATGTACCGTCGAAAATTCCAAAAAATTCACCGATCTAATAATATTTCAATCACCGGTTTAGTGTGTATGGCGTTTAAAGTTTGTTTTACATGTGGCGATTTGTTGACCAATTAATTGAACAAGTTCATCTTCTATTGTAACATCTACAACCGCGATTTCTTGACAAATTTGTCGTACAATTAATTGAATTGAATAGGACATGGTCCATTTTTGACAATTTGAGATCATCACGATGAAATCAAAGTAACCTAACACATATCTGTGCCTATTCCAAAATTGCCAAAACATCGACAAAAGCAGATTATTAATTCATTTTTATAAGCAGATGATCCTATTTAATAATTCCCAGGTTCAATTACACTGGCCAACAGTAATTTTATTGTTTCCGTTATTAGAGCAGTTTCAGGGTATCTTATACTCTATTTTTTTAATTTGGAGGAGCGTTTTTAAATTGAAGCGCTAAAAAGTAAGCTTGCTATTGGTCAGTTTTCGGCAAAAATCACACTAGCGAATTTTTTATTTTGATATATTGTCGGCCGCCATATTGTTACAACAGCTGAGTGACGTATTTTTCTGAGTGCGTTTGTATTTAATTTTTCTCCTTAAATTTGCGTTGTAATAAAAAGTTCTTCTGATAACTAATCGGCTAACATATTCTCAGTGTAAAACATTTTCACAGCATTTTTCGTGGATATGGAGGAAGCAGCAACTACTCCTGGAACTCAAATATCCCCGTCGAGAAGGCGAAAATTTTTGAGTTT
The DNA here is from genome assembly GCA_902655005.2 of Marronus borbonicus. Lineage (NCBI taxonomy): Eukaryota > Metazoa > Arthropoda > Insecta > Coleoptera > Scarabaeidae > Marronus > Marronus borbonicus. The sequence goes on from LR737389.1 coordinate 9,396,962, forward strand.
AGGACATTTTTCTTTGATAGAGAAGCAGAACATAACTGATAACTCCAGAATGAGAATTCTACATATTATAATGTTATCTTATTTTAGGAGTGGCACATCTATCGCACCATAAAAGAATACAAGGAGAAAGGACAAGTTACCCCGCCTAAGCAAACTTCTGGAAGACATTCTTTAATTGCTGATTACGATGAAACTGTCAAGAATTCTATAAGGCAATTAATTCATAGTTTTTTTAAAATATAAGAAAGAACTTCCTACACTTGATAAAGTGCTCAATGAAGTAAATCAACGTGATGATTTGCCACAGATGAGCCGTTCAATATTGTACAAATTTATGAAAATGCTAAATTTCAAGTTAGTGCTGATGTTCTAATTAATATGCAACAAATTTTGAGTATAGATACTCAAATTTATATTTTACATACTTTGATATGTTTATTGCATAAATATAATTATTGTTGCAGATACATGAAGAGAGATCGAAAGTGTTTTGAAGAACGTGATGATATAATCAGGTGGAAAAGAAGGTATCGGATGACAATAAAAGATTATCGTCGTCGAAATCGGCCTATTTATTATTTATTATTCATTATTTTACAAATAGGATCTGAGGCTGGTTTTGTGGAGGATGAAAAACAACCGATTATCATGAAGAAACAAATGCCGAGGTGTTTGAAAAATGGTTTCATCAAATATTGACAGTGCTACCAGACAATGCTGTTGTTGTTATAGAAAATGCTAGATATCATAATCATAAAATTGAAAAAGTTCCCACAAAAACATCTACAAAACTCGATATGCAAGCTTGGTTGAAATCAAAAAATATCGATTACGATGGAGAAAGATGGTTCGATCTGAACTTCTTCATTGAATTCGCCTTAATAAAGACCAATATAATACACATGTGACAGATGAGATGGCCTGAAGATGTGTTGAGGTTACCACCTTATCACTGCGAACTCAACCCAATTGAGTTAGTGTCGGCTCAAATAAAAAAATGAAGTGGCAACTAAGAATACCTGATTCAAATTAGCAGATGTAAGGATACTTTTGCTACAGGCAATCCAGAATGTCACTACGGACAATTGGAAAAAATGTGTAGAATGTGTGATCAAAGAAGATAGAAAAATGTGAGTTAGATGGATTAATCGATGATATAATTGAGCCATTTATTATATCAGTGGGCAAAGGTAGTACCTCGAGTGAAATGGAAAGTGATAGTGAATAATTATAGTATTAATATGTATTTAGGGCTAAGTTATTATTTAATATGTATGCGCTATATTTAATATTAGTCTGAATTGTGGTTCGCTTGTAAATAATCATATAAAAATAAGAATTATTGTAGAATGGAGCAACATTCAGAAACTTCCATTAAAAAAGGTACCATATATAAAGTTGAAATCTAGTATGATGTGTACTTAATTAATAAATATTATTCTGCAGTGTTTTCTATATTTATTTAATTAATTAATTACTTCTGTAATTAATATGTAATTCATTACGTAACTACAACTTATACAAAACCCTAACTAGTTTCAAAACTGCCGCCAAAAAGTAGCTTTGAAAAATTCTATTGTGTAAACGCATCTTTTCATTTTACTCCTCCGAATTAAAAAATATAGTATAGTATTGTTGATTCCATATTTGCTAACAGTTTTTTTGAAAAGGTACGAAGAAAAAATGTAAAAAATAAAATAATTTATTGGCAGAAAGGCGAAAAATACCCAAAATTATAATTATACAAAATAAAATGAATTCAAAACTAAAGAGTATGTTCCTAGTAAAAAAAAAAAAAAACAAATACTACGTTTGTATGCTTTTCTAATGTGTTAGACTTGAAAATAATTACGTTGCAGGTTTCAACAATCTATCAGCCTATCATCTTGATACCTTTGCTCCATTGGCTTTATAACATTCGTCATTATGGTTTTTTGGTTCTATCCACACCATAGGAACACCAAAGTTTAAGCTTTTTCTCTTTCCTATTGCAATAATAAGATAAATACGCCTTCTTTACAAAATATATTTTGCCTGTTTTTCAGTGGTATTCACCACATAAAAATTACAAATATCAAAAAATGAAAACTTAGTTGTACATTATTTCAAAAACCAGAGCCAACTAGTAGAAACGCAAATTGTTTCTAAATTCCTTGTTTCAAAAGTATTATAAAGTCGTATAAACATCTTTGGCAATTGAAAAAAAAAAACATTTTTTGTTGGTCTGTGTTATTAACGAAATTAAAGGAAGGAGTATTCACCATACCGTTAAAAAATTGCCCAATTTCTACTGATTTATTGGTTGAGAACTTGTTCGATTAATTAGTGATCCGTCGTCAAAGAAATAGAGGGATTTCAAAAAAATCTCAAATGATCTCAATTATTATTTCACAAAACTAAGATTGATGTGTGTAGGGAGTATTTACGAGAGCTGACATCCAAAAAAATAAAAAAATATCCAAAAATATAATACCATAATTCATAATATATAGGTGTTCCATTTAACAAAACCAAACTTTGTAGCAGAAACTGAACATCCTGTATACTTGAATTTAATTTAATGTAGGGCAGAACTTCTCTCCGACTATTTTTTATTTCTAACGTATGGTATATCTGCATTTCTCGGAAGGAATTATTCACCCACGCACTAGGTGCACGTGCTGCATATTCGATCAATGTAATTGAAAGAAAAGAGCATTTAAATATGTACAGGTAGTAAATATATAACTACACAAGGGAAGTATTAAAAAAAAAAATATTGCAAAACAAGGAACAAAGCTTATTTTCACATTCGTAAATATCCGTTTAATGTACGCGCATCATGAGTGGGAAAAAAACAGATAAATAATTAAAATAGATAAATATCAGACCAATAACAATATTCGTTGTTCATCAGAAATATGAAATCTATTATGAGACCCGCCACTTCTTAGAGAGAGAGAACATATACAACAATATTTAGCGTGAAAAACTATCAATGGCAAGTATCAGCCCGACGATATCTTATTAAATACTAATTTGTTAGTTTCGATAATAGAAGAAGAATTGCTTCAATCAATAAGGTTGCAATTTCTTTAATTACTTGCTGATAAACACAAGTACCTTTGCCGCTAATTAATGGAAAATAAATAATAGAACAAGGTTGCATTATAAAATCTTGGTTTATCTATTTCGTTGTTAGCAAGCAATGTCGAAGTGGTAAAATTTCAAGTTTTTCTGCTTTAAATACACACTTATTGCAGTATATAAAAAATACAGTTGTATTTGATGGCAGATGAATTATTTAAAACCGAAAAATTAAAAAATTGAAAAATATAAATTCTATTTTTACATTTGAAATTAGAAGACAAATACAAATTCTATGATTTCAATAATTCATAAGGCTGCTTTATAACAGAAATAGACCCGTAAACCATAATTAATTCGGTTGATTTTACGCGTTTTACGAAAATTATAATGTCTTGTACTGTGTTTAAACGTTATGAAGCTGTCATCGTTAGTGTTAGTAAAAGTATAAATGAAACAAGGCTAATTTTAATTGCTAAGAAATCATGCTAAAAAGAAAAAAGGTATTCACTTTACAAGAGAGTTCATGCATGAAAATTGCGAGAACTGTAAAAAGATAAATTGTGACATAATTATTATGCTGTTTAAAACGTGTTTAAAAAAAATAAATCCTACAAAGGTTACTTATTGTATAATAATCGTAAATATTCACTAAAAATGCAGTTTGGCACTTACCTGTAGTATGACAACAGTCCATTTTGCAAAACAAACCATCTTCTCTGATAACCCTTAAGATAATTAGTCCACTTGAACAGCCATCCTTTCATGACGGGTTCGCTCTGCGAACCTTTTGTGTTAGGACCATCCCCCATTGTCGGTTCGAAGCACTAAATGCGAATTACTTCAAAATTATCGGTTCAATTTGACACGTCTCTCATCTTGGATGACAATACAAACGTCAAACGAAGAATATTTTTTATATGAATGCTGCTGTCGGTGCAGAGCTCTATATTATCGGCTGCGAATTAAGAAGTTAACCGCTGCTTTTGAAAATGTAAAATGAAATCGAATTAATAAATTACATCCCACGTAATTAAATTCAAATGGATCCAATTAGTAAGATGGTAGACGTCGTTTGAATAATAATAAGTAATTGCGTCGATAATTGAATGAATTATGATTCTTGGGAAATAAATTAATAAATAGTGCGATAATTTTTTACCGGTTGAAAAGTGACAGTTGTTTATATTGGCTATTCTGCTTTGTGGCTTATGTGGTTGTTCCATCCATTGTTTTTTGATTATTGGTTCGTGACAATTTTTGTGAGGTGTTATTCAGAAAGAAAACCAAGCACATAAGCGTAAATGATTACATTTTTAAGGTGGAAACCTTAGAAAATAGTTCTCGTTGCAATTCTTTAATGTTGCGAAATTTTAGCTCGCGTTTGTGGCCCACATAACCCGTTTTTTTAAAGATGTCAGTCAGGCAGTTAGGACTGTCAAATGGAATTTCTACGAGACAGAAACGATTCTCAATCGATGACGCTTTCGAAGAAGAGACGGATGAAGCAATTAAAGTGTATGGAGCAACGACTACCAGATCTCCTGTTTCTTCAAATAGCCTAGCCAATGGTGACTGTACCAGCATCAGAATAGACTCCTCAAGGTAAATGAGTACACATTTTTTTGAATGATGTTCATAACTAGTTTTGATGATATTCAATGTGTTTAAATTGGATATACACTTAGCCGCAAAAGTTTACACACGGCTGACAAAGGTTGACAAACAAAGAAAGTAAGGTAACATTCCTCTTATTTTTCTACTAAATATGTCTGATTAACTATATTTTAACATTTTACATGATAACAAGTAATACGGAAATTAAATATATGCATAAAAGATTACAAAATCTAACGTTACAATTAAAGGGCCGCCATAGATTATCATTATTATTGTGTAATATTTTAATACCGACACTTGTGCAATATATATCAAATGGCTTTTGATTTGCTTAATATATTGCTCACCCTGTCGACATTATCCATAAAACTATCAATATTCTTGCACATATACGAACTACTCCGCAATACTATGGGCCGCTTAAATGACTATAGCAAAGGTTTATATATGGTGGTTGAATTTCGTGGAAGTTGCAAGCTTTTTAGTTACATTTCTCAAAATTAATTGCTGTTCTTAACTTACAACGTCTTTTAAATCTGCTTTATTATTTATTGACAGCGTCCTTTTCAGTTCATCCCACAGATATTCTACAGGATTAAAGTCTGGGAATTGGATTGGTGTGTGGAGATGATTTATTCCTTGATAAAACAGGTAGTCCGTTACAAGATCCAAAGTGCGCTTCAGGTCATTATAAAGTTGAAAAACATAGTTTCCAGATAAGCCAAGGTTATTGATGGCATTAAGAAAACTCGTTTTCACTACAATCAGATACACATGGTGATCCATTATTGTGTTTATAAGACGTAATTTTTCAACGCTACCTACAACCAGGTTTTATTGTGGGAATTAAGCGCCTCGTTCTTTTTTGACCATACTTTGCCTCATGAGTCATCTCCAAAGGCGTTAAATTTGCTTTCATCAATGAATATTACTTTGTGCTAAAACTCAGGATGGGTTTCAAGGAACTTGTAACTGTATTCCTTTGCGAATTTCAGCTTTTTGATCTGATTAAATCTTTCGGGGAATTGCAGAGTGGTAACCTTCTGTACGAATACTTTAGAGACTATCTACCATCTCCTGAAATCCCTTAAATATTTATCTGGGGAATTCCAGGGAATGATTTCATTATCGAACATTAGGTGGCTGATTGAAGGAGATTCTGTTGCGAGACAAAATTGAATGTCCACTCCTGTTGTAGAGATTCAACATGTATGGGTGCTTAGTGGAGATCTCCGAGTTATCCCTTTGCTGCTGTACAAGGGGCCAATATATAAGTTGCTGTTAGAAATTTCTTGGGAAAGCAAAAATTATATTTATCTCTTCGAAAGCCTGTTTTTTTTTTGCCAGACAATTTCATACCATTTTCTAATTTCCATTCCAATCTACTTTTTAAATGGGATACGCCAATATACAATACAATAGCGGCGTTTTTTTTTTTAAAGAATGGCGTACCTACATATACAGATTCTTGTAGCAAGCAATACATGCTTGGTGTGTATAGCTAGTTTTTTATTTTTCTTTCTGTATAACGTCGAAATCTAGTTTACCAAACGTATTAAGTAGAAAAATAGATGAGTTGTTATATTATTTGTTTGTTTGTTGACTTTTGTTAACCGTATGTACAGAATTTTTCATTTTATTTTGACCCCTGCTTATTTCCATTATTATTACAGATACAAGAAATGTTTCAAGTAAAGGTTGTAATGTTTTACCTCTACCGAATAAAAATGTAATAACCACTAGAATTGCAAATACAAGGGGCGGCCGACAAATTAACATGGGTAATCATGAAAACACGTCACGTCAGAGTTAAATTAAGAACATCTTATTCTTAAAGTTTTACTGGATTCAAAAGAAAAACTTCTATAAAAGTAATCATTAAGAATAGTTTTAATGTTCGGAATTGACCGTTAGAGAGCGCAACTAGAGAAAGTAGAAAAAGTATAAATTCAAATGGAATGGTGTCTTGATATTACTGTCAGTGCAAGGCCCACGTGATAGATTGCATAGATTTGTCTTAATATTGAATGACGGATTTTTTCGAACAAACTGAAGATATGAAATTTTGACGCTCTATCGGACGAACGCGGACAGGGTAATTTTCCCTGACAGACATAAGTGCGGACATGATTGAGTCAAGTTCCGGGGATTCCATTGATTTTTATTTTAAATCCTGTAGAAGTTGCCATTGGTGAGATAGAGTGGCTGTCCATCCTTAAACGGACACCTGGTATACTTTGTTGGGTACGCCCTTTATATGCAATTATAATACTTAACGGAAATATAGTAATGGTCAAGATAAAATGGAAAACTCTTTTGTGATTGAGTGTAGTTGGTATCCTTATATATAAGTTAATTGCCCCAACCTTGTTATAGAGATTATAGAATGGTAAAAAATGGTTTTAGGGATTCAGACTCATTGATACAAGACTATTATGACGGTGCTAGTCAGGAAAATCTGCACAGATCCTGTTTTCGTCATCCTAAAGTCAGGGAAAACTGGCGCATGGTTCTTGCAGCGACGACTTTACTATTTATAGGTATAGGGTTATTAGCGACAGGAACTATGGCTCTGGCAGAGCCCGAAGCCGGCTTGCAAGGAGCAGTGTTCCTTGTAGCGGGCTTCATTTGCTTTGTCCCGGGAGCCTATCATGTCGTTTATATTTATTTAGCAGCTAAAGGAAGACGAGGTTACCATTTTCATAACTTACCTTTATTTACGTGAAAATATACATGGTGCGGACTGTGGTATGCTTATTGTTATGTAATAATGTAGATACTGTGTTATGTTGGTAGAGACAAAAAGTGAATTTTCGATTGCGAATGGTTACCAGCATTGAGTTTTGTGCATTTTGCATAGATGATTATTTTCGTACTGGCAGGCACTAAGATGCGCATCTTGAAAAGACACTAACAAATTTATGTTTTAATAGTTTACCAATTCTTATTCATTGCTATTGCATCAAGCAGCTAAAAAAACTCCGGAAATCTTTTCTTGACAAAGTTTTATTCTATTGACTTTCGTCAAACCCGGTTATTTTTAATCTTTTTCGTTTTTGAATTTCTTCTATCGCAAGAAGAATATGGGAAATTATTTTTTAATACTTACAAAGCTAAATGTTTGTGACCGAATATGAAGAAAAATTGTACAGGTCACTATTAGATCTTCTTTTTGTCGTGCTAACATATATACACAACAAAATTAGAAATAGCATTCTTTTATGTCAATCTTCTCCACTTACCGCTGTTAGTTACTTGAAATCATTCGACATTTACAATTCGATACAAGTCCTTCAGTGCACTACCTATTTTTACTACCAACCGAATTCTCAAATCGACTTCTTTTTTGAGTTTGCTCATAGGTTGCATTTTTACATTACGCTTTTTTTATATATTTAGTAATTATTTATGAATGTATATACAATATTGTAACGACTGATATTGATATATGAATATATAGTGTAACATGGAATGCATAAGATCGATTCTTTTTACAAGAAGGTCGCATGGAAGTCTATTGTTTGTACTTATGAAATCAAACAAAAATAATTTTGCGCAATGTTCAGGATGTCTCGGATTCTCAAATCACCTATTAGGATCTCGTTTATTTCAAGAAAGTATAAGATTAGATTTCGCAAAGTTCCTAAATTTTCTTCTAAGGGCCGTTTGTAACTATGCAATAATTTGAAGGGTTTATTACAAGTAAATGTACGTAAATTGAATGCAATGTTTGAGAGAGCCTTATTGTATGTGGATTGATCTGTACCATAGGGTGATTTCGTATTTTTCAACAAAACTTAGCTCCCATCCCCCTATTTTTTTTTTTAATCAACAAAGAAACAAGCTCAATCTGGCAACTGCGAGTTTTGAAATTACTGAAACAGGTATCGAACTCATTGAAGATGAATTATTATTGCAACTTCTTACGTAGAATACGATGGAGGCTCTTATTTTTTATTCGTTTAACGTTTAGGAAATGCCCACGTGTCCATAAAGGCTATTTTTTGTCATTACGACCAATATACGTAGCTCCCGGTTTACAAAAAGCGAATTCAATATTTAATCTCGGATTAACTTAATTTTATGACAGCACTAATTAAGATTAAACCATTTAATCATCGATTACATTCATTTGTGATTAAGACCAAATATCACTTTGACATCTGCCGATATTAACGTGAAAAAAGAAATGCCAATGAAATAGCTGTTATTTGCATATTTTTAGCAAGAATTTCTTTAAAATGGAACAGATGATAGCTGTTGACACACGCCAACATATTTTTGAGCTGCTGATTACCCATAATGCCATTTTATTTCTATTTAATCACAACTGGAACTAGCTTCAAATATAAACCAAAATTAAATTAAAATAAACTCCCGAATTAATTTTAATTGGAAATTAACTTAAATCAAGATCGAAAAGTGCTCCATAAAACCGGGGGTAGTAGGACTGTTAAAGGAATAGTTGTGAAATATTTAGAACAAATGCCCAATAAGATTTGGAATACCAAGTACGACTTTTTTTTTCTTCCTGGAATAAAAAGCCAGCTTTGGAAGCTCAATATTATTCACAACCTTTAGGCTCGGTGATCCAGTGGTAAGAGGGCCCATGTCTGACTGGGCAGAGTTAGGCGCTGCATGTTCGAGTCTCGCTAGGATCAGATTTTCTTAGCGAGTTCGGTACATTCTCCAGTCACCATTTGCATAATAAAGCCATGGAACACTTTACAAACACATTTTGCGTACAAAGGTCTTTGAGGTTAGGACAAGCTTTAAAAAGCGAATGCCCCGTTGGGTCGCCACTACAAAAAAGTACCAGAAATTATAAACAGTAAGTAAAGTTATAAGCACGATATTTAGCTTTTGTTGGAAAAAAATTTAGCAATTTTGTAAAATTTTAGTATATGGAATAAGAGATCCCCACAGTGGGCTGTGAATTTAAGACAATCTGTACAAATTCAATTTAATTTTTATTTAGAAAGTAGGAATGACTTAAAAAAAAAATTCCCATTTTTATTACCTAATTGTTTTTTTTTTTATTTTTACGATCTCCAATTTTGAACGATAATATTTGAATAAAACGTATTTAACGAAATATTTATGATATTTATTGAATTTAGAGTCGTGTTCCTTTGCGATACTTGACAGAAACTCGCGTTTTTTTCTTATTTATGAAATTGAAATTTTTTCTTCGACTAATTGTAAGCCAAATATAACGACTTGACTAAACCGATGTTATTTAGATGCTGTTGATGATATGTTTACATCTTCAAGATGTCCGATTTCGCGAACGCTCTGTATATAACAGATATTATGAATTTAATATCATTCATATTGGTTGTGCGTTAGACTTGAATCCAACCTTCCGTTGCCGGAGCAACGTTGAAGGGGTCCCAATAAGACGATCGCTCAATTTGTAGTTTATTTATTGTTATGTATTTGATAGCTATAAACTCTACTATATTTTTCGAATGTATCCCGATTAAATAAGGTATATATTTGTGTTTATATAAGTTTTATATGTATGTATATCTATGTGTCATATTGCTTTCAATCCTTTTTTTTTTCTTCTGTACGTACAATTTGTGATTTTATATCCTGTTTTATGTAATAGGTAGATTCGTAACGGTTAGTTAAGGTTTGAATTAGAGAACGTAAAATAATTACTATTTACTATTACTACTATTACAATCTTCTATCCATGTACAATCAATTTTGAAAAACGATACTTTAATTATTACAAAATAACTACTTAAATTGGTAGCTTTGAGATGATGTAATTGAATGATATAAATAATTGCAATATTTACTACTAATGTTGTGTATTTCCTCTATAAATGTACTATTATATGTATTATAATGGATATAATAGATTATATTTATTTATACAATAAATAAATATATTTTAAAGTAATTATCGCACGTTTTGTTGTCATGAGTTTGGGGAGTTTGATGTGTTTCCGATTTGTTAACAATTGTTTTAATTAAGGTTCGCCACTTTCCGTGCGCTTTACAGGCGTAGGTATGGGAGTAGTCGTTCGAGTAATATATGCGCAAATTTACGCTTCGCTTATTAGACTATGCGTTGGAGTGGCGACGCGAGACGACCTTGTTACCGATGTACACTACCGTTCATATATTTGGGGACGATTAAAAAATAAAGTTTTTTTTCAATTCGAATAAAAACAAAAAGTTATTTGTAATTTAATTTACTTCTGTACATTGAGTGTACTATACAAAACTAACAATATTCCAAAAAGAAATTTTGTACTAATTATAATTAGGTCTATACGGATTTTTCGTCTATATGTCCACCCTTTGACTTAATTACTGCGGTACATATTCGTGGCATTCTTAGAATTAAAGATTTCAAAAATGTTGCTGGAATCTCGGTCCATGCTTGCTGGAGCTTTCTCCATAAATCTTGTGAACTAGTCACTCCTTTTTGGCGAATCCTTCTGTCCAGTTCATCCCATATTAATTCGATAGGCGACGGGTCAGGAGACTGAGGTGGCCAAATAATTCTTTTTAAACGATCTTCTTCTTCCAGGGATGCTAAATAGTTTCTGCATATACGATAGGAATGCTTAGGGTCGTTATCCTCTTGAAACGTAAAGTTTCGACCTCGTAATCGTTCCCCACTTGGTACAGCATTCTCTTGTAATATTTTGAGATAGCCCTCTTTACGAAGTATTCCCTGTATTCTTACTAAATCACCTACAGCTGTTCCGGCAAAACAGTCCCAAAGCATTACGTTACCTCCGCCGTGCTTGACTGTAGGTAAAATACACTGTTCACTAACGCTTTCACCAACCTGTCGCCTAACGAGCGTCCTCCGTTTGGAGCCAAATGTTTCAAATTTGGACTCATCTGTCCACAGCACGTTGCACCACTGTTCGAATGTCCAGTGTCTGTGTTCTTGTGTCCGCTGCAATCTTTTTCTTTTATTTTGAACTTTTCTGGCAGCTACTGGTCCCTTTAAGCCTGCCGCAATTAATCTTCGTTTCACGGTCGAATGCGAAATAGGATTTCTTCGTGAAACATTGACTTGCTGCGTTATTTCCGGAGGCGTTAGGAATCTGTTTCTTTTTGAAACAAGAACCATGAGCTGATCCTCAGCAGCTGTTGTTTTCTTTTTGCGTCCAGAACATTTCTTATCAACCAAAGAACCCGTTTCCGCCACCCGTTTTAATGTTGTAAATACACCATTTTTCGATATTTTTTATTTTTTCGCAATAACTGCCATTGAGTATCCTTCATTACGTAAAGTTTTAATAGCAGAATGCGTTTCGATGGAAATTTCTTTTCGTTTTGCCATTTCAGCACCACCCGCTTATTACGATAGTTAAATTTAAAGTAAACTACTATCAAGATCGATTTTATTTTAAATACAAGACGATATCTGCTTTGTTTGTTGTACTAAGTGTTCTATGAATCTCACATTATTCCTTTGTGGAAATATTCGACAATATTTTCAAGTTTACGTTTATAACCCCATAAAAGGGATTAAGAGGAATTTTGCCTGAAGCTGCGGTAGAATATAAATGCGTTATAAATTTGATGGGATAGAAGAGAATACTGTTGCAAATTATGTCCGTACATGTAGAAATGTATACTCTTTCATATAAAACACAATCGATTGTCAATATTTCAATTTTGCTTATTTTTCGGAGTTTTTCTTAGTCGTCCCCAAATATATGAACGGTAGTGTAAGTATAGAAGTAGACAGATTCATCCTATCTGGAAGAATGAAATGTGCATTCGGTTTGCTGCTATAAAAGCAATATGCGTAAACATACGAAAAATAAGGAAAGTACATATTATAGCAGCGTTGTATGTATAAATAAAATAAATAAGGTATGAAATCGGTGATTTCAGAGTTGTGTTGCGTAGTACACGATAGAGAAAAAAACACAACCTCCGTGAATTGGATCAGGTGTGTTTCCACAATTATTTCTGCAAAACGTGTCCGCCGTGAGGAAAAAATATGCTTATATTCTACATCTAGTGATGTTATATTTGCATAATTCAAAAAATCTTTGAAACAACTTAACGCATCTATAGATGTACAGTGCCCGGTTTATGTTTTGTCTCCCCCTTGCGACAACTAAATATCGACACTATCTTCCGCGTGGCAAGGCTAAGTAGTTAGGTTTAGCTCGGACTCACAGGTAGAAGAAGAGCAGTAAAAGATTGTCATTGTTGTAATTATATTTTAAAGGACAGACACTTTACTTAGGAAACTATCGTATAGATAATCTCTTGGTTAAAATTATTACTGTATAGTAAGCCTGCAGAAACAAGTACACTTTCCTAGCGCTTCACGAAATTAGCAGAGACTAGATAGACTCGTGATTGATCGACTCTCGGGGAAACCAATAGGCAAAACGAACTCATTCTCATGAAACTAGTAAACACGAGTCTGTCCCATCTCTGCTAATTTCTTGAAGCACAACTCGTTTCTGCAGGCTTACTGTGTATTGTTCACAAGAACCGGATGATAATATAGAAAGTACGCAATATTGAAAAAAATATATGTATTACAGACATACCAATATTACAACTACTTCTTCTGTTCGTAAAATTTGACTTTTTGTTCTAGTTTAAAAATTGAAAGAGTAATACGTCGATTACATCACATCTTTCAATCTAGTATACCGATGTTCTTGTTCTTGCCTTATAAGAAATAGTTTCATGTGACATCGTTTAATGTTTCAATATAGCGATAATGTTAGCAGTAAATTCATTGAATAAGTATTTATTTCATCAAATCCTCCATTATTGTCATAATTTTTAAAAATTTTTGTTTTAAACAATCTACGAGTAACTCATTTATTTCAAAAAGAGCTAGAAATAAAGTAAAATACAACTATATAATTCAATTGTAAACAAAAAACAGCGATTCTAATATCTCTTATCAAACAAACATTGTCCACTTGCTTCGGAATTGCATTATGCTTGGCGTTGACGAAAATGTAGTATAAGGGTACCGCAAGACCCAGAACAGGAAGAACACCTACTCTTAGTGGGGAGGATGTAAATAGGATTGTAAAGTATGCGAAGCAAAAGCCATTTTCCAACTTCAACAAAGATAAAAGTACAGTTGCAGTTCGACACACTGCTTCTTGAGAGACCGGCCTACAGAACACATGGTTGCATCTGCATGGCACCATCTGTCATAAACATTAAAATTTGGTCTCTCGAACGTTCAAATTTTTCCAATGTATTTAATACCACTTCTGAAGTTTTACATTGTTCTACTCGCCCGGATGCTAGCAAAATTGAAGGTGATGGTTGATGTGGTTTCATTTTACGTGCCATCACATTAAGTACATTAGGTTACAGTATCACTCATTTCATACATGGTCGATTTTATTTATACATACAACGCTGCTATAATATCTACTATTCTTTATTTTTCGTATGTTTATGCATATTGCTTTAATAGCACAAAACCAAATGCACATTTCATTCTTCCAGATAGGATGAATCTGTCTACTTCTATACCTACATCCATAACAAGGTCGTCTCGCGTCCCGACTCCATCGCAAAGTCTAATATGCGAAGCGTAAATTTGCGCATATATTACCCGAACGACTACTCCCATACTCACGCCTGTGAGGCGCACGGAAAGTGGCGAACTTTAGTTATAACCAAAGTTGATCAAGCCGTACGGGATGACACGCCCGCAGTTGGCGAAAGCATTTTCTTTCTCTTTGTTGTCTCACGCATGTAAACAAGACGTATTTTTGTTTTTATTGCGAGAAATAACATTCATTAACAGAAAATTAAGGTATACAGTATGCGCTGAAATATGCAGTACTAAAATGTTTATTTAATTCGTTTTGCGTAGTGTGAATGTAGAGTTCATGTCGTTTACACAGATCCTCAAACGTACCCCGAAACAAACGTTGCTGCAGGCTAGAGTTGCCAATACAAAATTATATACAATATAATAAATTAAATTCCTACTTTTCTCAATATCTTTATTATACAGTATGATTCACGGGAGCCGTTCATTAAAAGTTCTTGAATTTGCAATGGTATCTCGATTTCGAGGGTTAAGCATAGTTGACTAAGATCTATTTAGAAAAAATAACTTCACCAATGTCGCATTTCTGGTTACATCGAAAGTCATGGCCAACGACAATGCAGACCAAGATAATTTGACAGATTACTTGAGTTTAGATCGACATTGGTTAGTAATGCTCCGCAGTCCCCACAGCCTACTGTCTGCCAGTTTTCCACTAATCCTAAAAGAAGCGAAAGAGGTAGGCATAGGAACACGATAGAGACTTCTATTCTATATCACAGAGTGTAAAAATATAGTGTTTTATTTGAAAAAAAAGTACTTTCATTATTAAGAAACTACGCCAAATCAACCCTAGGTTGTGGGACACCCTGCATACTTTTGCTTTTTTATGGCTTGGTTAAATAGTAGAGTACCTGTACCCTCCACAATTCACATAAAAGCTTTCTACTTTTTACTGTATAGCTATTACAAGCCTTTAATGCATTCGTTTGTTTTGCTTTTTTTTTCACAAAAGTCAAAATAACTCTAAAACAGTAACTGATAGGTGAGATGTTTCATAAAATTGGCTTTAAAATGCCAAGTAGAATCTAAAAGTTCAACAAAAAATATGTTTCTATTTATATCAAAATTGGCCATGACTTTCGCTGTAACCGGAAGTGCGACGTTGATTAAATTATTTTTTCTAAATAGATCATAACTGTCTATGCTTAACCCCGAACTTTCAAGATCGAAATATCATTACAAATGGACGGGTTCCGTGAATCACCCTATAGAAATACGTAATTTATTATTATTATTAGATTATGTAACATAATAAAACATATATTTGTTGATATTTGATTATTCATTTACTCTATTATACAATTTGTAAAAGCATGCAAATTTTATTATGAACGCCAGACTTAATTAAAAAAAAAAAAATGCCAAAATAGCTTCGTCATGGTATTGATGGAAGTATTCACGGCAAACGCAACACAAGGAGAGAAAAAAATACGTTACTCATGGACATATTTCTGCCTAACCGGTGTCATCAGCGTGGTTCCGCGAGTTTTTTCTTAGCTCTACTCTGTGTCGATGTTGCCGCACAGTTAATGCCAACGACGACAAATTTGACATTTCTTGGCGCCTTCTAGTGCCACGAAATGGTCGTTTCCTTGATCCACTTGTCGACATTTTATTACGTATAACGTATATGCAGCCAAACATACAGAATACGTTACTATTGCATTAGTGCGAATCACAGGCCCGAACTGCTTCCATATCGACGCCCGTGAAGCGTACGAATAGTGGCAAACTTTCCGTTTTCGTAGCTGTATTAAAAATATTCAAGTAAAAAGACATATAAAAACCAGCGAATAAAATAATTTTATTGTATAAAAAAAATACGATGAATTAAAAACGACATCACATACAAAACATAAAATCATGAAATAATAAAATAAAAAAAATTAATATATATGAATTATCGTTATTTTCTCTTATGTATAAAGAAAAACAGTTGAACATTAAATATTTATTACACGTTAACCGCTAATATATCTATAACAGAGTCGTACATTCATATTTTGTCTTAATTTAACTACATGAATCTTCGCTACGAATTGCACGGATGATAATTAATAACCTACGGTAAAAACTGACATTATCATTGGTTAAATATCACATGAAAATAAAGAAAGAGAACGAGTATGAATCAAGATTTCATTTCTTCTCCTCAACTTTATCTTTATCTTTACTACTATCTCCTTTTATAACTTGAACCATTTTTAAGGTTAATACTGCTAGGATAGCGTCTAATGGATCCATAAATCCTCTCTGTAGCCACTTTGGAATCGTAGTTCTCGCATGAGAGAAGCCTAATTTCTGTAAAATGTAATCTATTCCATAAGGTTCGATGTACTTTCCGGCTACGCTCAATAATCGCACTGTAGGCTCTAAATGCCACGTTTTGCAATTGTAATTCCTCCAATCTTTTGCGAAAATATCACCTTCCAAGGTTATTTTACCGGCTTGAGTATTTTCATTGGAAGAAGAAGCTTTATCGTAACATTTCTGACCGAGCTAAAATAAATCAACATATAAAAAATGAAAAATACTTTGATATTCATGCTATTACCACTTTCTCCTTCTCTTTTAGATAGGAGGAGATTAAATCATGTAAGAAGAAGAACGCTTCGGCGTCCACAGTAACAAATATGTGGTCTTCAAATTCTGTTATGAAGCTGCACTCTACAACGGGTTTTTCATCTGAAAACGAGTTTTTGATGTAATGGAGAAAATAGCATTTTAAGGAGGTTACGTTTCCGTGAACATTTATGATCTTTATACTCTTGGTTTCCGGATTGGAACCACTTCGTTGTCTTAGCTTCTGGCGACGTTTCATCCACATTGTTCTGGGATATCTTCAGGGCTGTTCCGGTACACTGACTGAGGACTATTCATGAATAGTCGACAGAAGCTAAGACAATGCCACATCGATCGCGGAAACCTAAGTACCGGTGATCTTTGTACTTCGAATAACAGTTTATAGTTGGGAAGCTGGTAGGAGTAATTTTTTTAATTAATTCTTTCATTTGGCAAAAGTAAAGAAGTGAGTAAAATAAACGATATGAGCTACTTCTGCTTTTAATTTATTGTTGCAATATCAAATGAGAGTTCATGAAAGATGTTAAAAAATAGTGCCATAAACAGTATAATCTTAACACGAAAAAATAAAAGGTAAATGGCTTGTTCCTGCGTTTAAGACTAATTTATTTTTTTCTGTTATTATGGTATAAATAAATTATATTATTCAATCGTGCATTCATTATTAAAATTATATTATAAAAGGCAAGAGTCGTTAGGTCTGCCATCTAGATAGCTGCAATATTGTAAATTTGTTAAAAATTAAATATGAAATCATTTTATCGTATCTGCCTTTATGCCTAAGGGTTTAAGTGATTATAAAAAGCATAAAAATAAAAAAAAAAACAAGCAATTTCAATACCGATTTTTGGAAGGTAATGTTTTTTAGTACGCAGTAGTAGATTTATTATTCAGCCCAAAACGTAGAGTGCCCTAATTTGGGGGGTGGACAATTTTGTATGAGCAGGTTCAGAAGTTTAGCAGATTTTTTTTGTTTCTAACCAGACGCCGAAGTACAAAATTTCATCTTTCTAAATTTAAAAATAACGAGGCTCCCAAACGCATTTCCATTCCCTATTTTACACAATTAGGATCTAAGTTTGCAAAAAATTATCGCGTGCCTACGTCAATGTTCAAATTTCGTGTTTGTGACTTCAATAGTTTCGGCTCTACATTGATGAGTCAGTCAATCGGGGCTTCTCTCTCTATAAGTTACTGTATTTATAATTTCAGATGAAGTAGCCACTACTACGGATAGGTCTACAGATATCAGAGAAGATTATTATGACGGAGAAAAAAAATAATAAGCATAACAGAAAACAGAAAATCCGATATTTGTTTTCGGGATTATACCTTTAATCAGAAAGCTCCATGTATGCCTCCTTTTCTATATTTTTCTAGAAACTCAACAAAAAAGACGATGAAATGATTCAATAACTATTTTTTCTTCTCTTCATATTTGCACTTATTATTATAGAAAAAATGTGGCCATGTGGACATATATCTTCCATACATTTGTGATCTATACATCAGTGCTTTTAATACAACGTATCGATGGCAGGACGACAGTTGTCTTTTTTCAATTTCAAAATTCATAAAAAAAAAATCAGGGGAATCTAAGCTAGCTCAGCCCCCATTTTTTATAAATCAAATCGATGTATCATGCAATCATCCTACTATGCTACGATGACATCATGCCACCAGCTCCTTAACTATTTGTCTTTTGAGTTATTCGCCTGAAGATTATGAAAATTTTTCCATTAAACACACGAGTGAGAGAATTATAAAATGGATCTTTCTTCAGTATTTTCTTCCATGAAAACGTATAAATTTCTCGTAACATAATGAGAGGAATTTCAACAACAGAATAGTTTTCTCTCAAGTACGATTGATTGAAAAGGAACACTACGAAAACATATTTATTTTGGAAATCTTTACTGCACACTGTGCATATGAGACTACAATCTACACAATTTTGCTTGAATTGGTTTAGCAAATTAAAAAAAATACGTATTTAAAAACAAACTATATGCAACGAGTTATCTTTAAAGTAAGCGTTAAGATACAATACTCCCACTCTAATCACAATATTAGAAAAATGTTAGTAAGTTTGTGGTTAATCTACACTAAATGCATGGAATAAGTAGATTAGAGTCAATATGAATACGTGAATTTTGGAATTAGATGAGGACTTCGCATCAGAGTTCACGCAGATCTGTGCCGTACTTTGCAAAATGTATTAACTAATTTGTCCCTTTGTAACCGAAGTCCTATGGAACGATTGTGCCGTTTTTAAAATTCATATGTTTGGTAAAGAAGGGTACAATGACCGTAATTGATGAAATAATGGATCGACGAGTGGATCTCAAAATCTGGGAGATGAAAGCGATTTTACACTCATATAAGGACCCCAGATCTCCGAAATAAACCCTACTGAAGATATTTAGGTAGGAATTAAACGTTATCTTATCTCCAGAATAGTAAGCAGCATATCTCCCAACTCAATCTAGTGCCAACAGATACAAGCCGCTTTGTTGTCTAGAGATCCTGGTACCGCGATCTACTAAAACACAAACAAAAAGTTACCCAAAAATAACTAACAAATAATATGCTTTCTCCTCACATTGCATTTGTCACGAGTGACTTTTGGGCAATCTTTTGATGTGTTTTATTTTCGAAAACCTTGACATTTTACCTGTTAAATCTGGTATTGCAGCTGTTTGCAAATGTTCCGTTTTTAAATGTAATTGTAAGCTTGGTAGTGCGAATATGACCTCACGATTGTGGTTGGGGTCAGTCAATTTCTGGGCGTTACTTCCTCTTCCTCTTTCTATTGAATTGTTGCCATCTTTCTCCCTTTCTAAAGATGGAAACTTGTCCACTTCTGAAAATCCAATGTTAAAATATCAAACACTATTGAATTTAATTATTGTATTAAACCTGAACTAGGGCGACAGAGTAAAATAGACATATGAAAAAATAAAATTTGTTTATATAATAATACGTATATATTTTCTTGTTATTATGCAAACGTTGCAGTCGTCGAGACATAGTGCCAAATTCAATTATTAATTATCTCTTAGGGAATATCACCTAATTCTTTTTCGGGTGTCGCCATTAACTCAGCTTTATTGCTAGGCTTTCGGAGTCTTTTCGACAGCTTCTACTGAACGATATGTCATGTCAGGCGATTGACCTGGCCATGGCAAAGTCTGAATACCCTGAGCCTCTTTCAGGGCGGTTGTTGTACGGGCTTTATAACATGGCGCCTCATTATCTGTAAAAATCGTATTTCCCTTAGACATAATATTGTCGTTAAAAATTGGCAACAACCCTTCCGGCAAAATACTTATATTTTTTTAACGGAAGGGCCAACGTCTCAGCACCCATGTACGGCCACTATCACTGAAATGTCAATATCTTCCTTTATCAGAAAAAAATGGTTGACTGCCCATGTCAGTCCTCGTTTTTTTGAAACGGTATAAGAAAGGGTTTCTTTTTTGCCACGGATTTATACAACTCCATACCATAGTGGCTTACGATTTGTTCGCTATATTGCTCCGAAGCGGTTCTGGAACGGTTCTTTCGTTCTATTTAGACGCGCGATTCGCACCTGTACAGCCTCGCCTTTTGATTCTCCTCACCCCAGCTGTCTCAACCGTTCGTTAGAGGCATGATTCCGCATGCGCAATTAGTTTACTTACAGAGAAGTGACAATTTGAAATAGAAATGGATAAGACACGTTATATCACTCGCAATCTTTTTTTATGTGCATCTCCTCTGTACTGTTATTTCCATGTGACATGCATGCCACTTACTCCCGAGCTGTTCCGGAGTATCTCATTTAGGTGAATCGAAAGCCACTTATGTAAATACTGTTGAACAGTGTGTCGACTTCTTCGCGACATTACGGTGAGTTTCGACGCTGTTTTTCGTGGATCTTTTATCGCTTCTTGTATGAGCCCTTTTCGTTCTTTGAGACGAACTTAATAAACCCGGCCTTGCTTGTACCGCCGTTTTGTTGATTTTTACACGTGGTATATCTGCTACAATATTAAATTCAACTAAAATACGCAACATCCCACGCGTACATATGCAGATAGCTGTCCTTCTTTTCTAGAATTGGTGTCATTATCAGATTTCTAATTTTTCCATCGCATCTCTTTTACTCTGTCTAGTGTATTTTGGCAGTCAAACTTGGTACATATTTCAAAAACGGATTTAAATAGGAAGAACAACAAAATCAAAATGTAACTTAATCGAATGCTTCGGGTAAATGAATTGTTTACCATCAATTTGGCTGTTAGCAAACGCATAATGGAACCATTCTTGTAATGTTTTAAACTGTGGTGGGAATATAACGCTTCTCGACACTTTGCACACTGTTGCCATTGATTGATGAGTTTTGTATGTGCTAACGCCTAAGCTGCATGTTAGCGTTTGAACAACGTGGACATCCTGTGTTGTTGGTTCTAAAATTAAAAAAAAAGTAATATTAGTCTAAACGGTTCAAATTGTCTACATATCCCAAAAAATTAATTTAAGAGTCTTTTATCTAACCTGCTGTTGATGGTATTTCTTGGGATTCCGTATTAAACGTGATACTTGGCTCCTTCAAGCTGAACAACGCCCACGATTTGCTCTTAAAATTGATTCCATGGAAGCACGCCAAGGATATATTCTTTCCGTGCAGCTCCATAGTCCCACCGAGTAATGTACCAAATTCAGGAAGAGGACTGTGCATTGTAGATAGTTGAAGTCCTGCGACACTTGCTAGAACTTTCTGCCAATGCCTGTGGTGTCTGGCGTCTTGCACACAGCCCGCTGATACCTCGGTTTTGGCAGACTCACGACCTAAGTAAAATAACTATCATATACATCCACGCCCCAGTAAGGAATAATCTTCATTACTAAATTAATTGACGATGCTTACTTTTTTGGGGAGTAACCCTTGACGGTCTATGACCACCAGAGAATCCGCTAAAAGCTCTTTTACTGCTGTTAAACTGCTGCGAGAAGAATTCTTCTAACTTATTGTACATTTTTAACATGTCTGCGGTAGATGATTTTGACATCATTATTTGTAATTGATTCCAAGTCAAAACACCATAAATAAATATACTAGCAGGTCTAAAATACAAAGAAATGTGATAAGATAGTAAGTTTAATGTATGGATAAATTGCTTAATTCAAATTAAATTTTAAATTATATTGAAAATGTTTCTTTGGTATACTACAGATCGTACCATAAATTTGCTGATTACTTATTTTATTTTCACGAACTCTGCTGCACCTATTTCTTTGTTAAACTATATCTGCCACTATTTTAAACTAAGTACCGATCCAAATTTTCTTTCAACCACTATACCGGTATAATCTGTGGTAACGCAACGACAGAGGCTTGTCTAAGTCCCCACTACAATTTTCTACAATTCATTCCATTAACAGAAAAGT
>LR737389.1:9419658-9441378 GCA_902655005.2 Marronus borbonicus
ATTTACTTACTGTAGGTGTCAATATTGGCAATTTCTATGTTACCACCGACTATACCGCCTTTCGCGTCCAAGCCAGAGCCTCCCAGTCCGACAGCAATATATAAATTCTTATGACCGGTCGATCCAATACTAAGTCGACCTTCGCTTCGAAAATCTTTAGTTAACCATCTGTAAAATGTTGATTATTCCTTCATGAAACTTCATTCCTTACGTTACTATTGACACTTACGAAACGTTTCCCATGACATTTCCCATATTCATATGGACGTTCAACTTCTTGAAATTCACAGCAAATAAAACGAGAGTTTCCCAAGCTGTCAAATTCTTATGTTCGGATGGACTAGAGTTGCTGCTGTTGCCGGATTCGTGACTTATGGTCCTTCCTAGATCTCGTAATCGGCTTTGCTTAGCGTTTTCTGCTTCTAAGCTTAATTTCATTTTATCCTTGTTTAGTAGTGGCGATTTGTCGGAGTGAGCTTTAGCTGACCTTAAAATAGAATAACAACCAAATGAAAATCAAATTGATTTGAAGGAGAATTTAGATTGAATTAACTGTTGTGGTTGAAACCACTACATACTACAATAAACATATTAATCTGCGCCAATAAAAGAAGAATTGAACAGAAATAAAAGAGACTATTTGTATATCCCACCTATTTTCCAAATTTCTCGATGTATTTGGCGATGCATGAGTTAAAATACTTTCTTCATCATCATTAGCCGGTAATGACATACTCAAATCACCAAGGAACATACGGCGAACTATAGATCGTCTATACCACGCCTTTGGAAATGCTAAAATTTCAGTTAGCCTTCTCATATCGTACTTGAATGATGCTGAACCAATATCTGTAATGGCTACAAGCAAGGCAAAATGTAAATACGGTTTCAAAGTAGTAAAAATTGCCCTTACTTGAGAATCTGATAACGTTCCTACTTTGATCGGAAGCAGGCCGACCTTTGGTGGCCAATTCTTGTTTGAAATTCAACATTCTTGATCTTGATAGATGGAATTTAACGAATTCGACGTTTATCGATAGAGAATCTTTTCTTTCACTGTCGGATAGTGGCGACCACTGAGCTTCTTTTAACGCCGTTTTCTTGCCACCGTAAGGATGAAAGATGTATACCGAGAAGTCGGATAAGCAGCCGGTGACGCTTAAACCACCAACTGCTGTAGCTGCTGTGTTGGGGGCACCATCACCAAATTCGCTGTAAGATGACATTTACTATACACAGAATGATTATTGGAGATAATCTAATAGCAGAGACTATGCACGGAATATAATTTTGTTCCAGTCGCGAATGACATAGAATAGACAGTTGTGAAACTGAAAATGTAAGTATCCAATTTAAAACTCTGATTTCTTTGGTTTAATGAAAATTAAAAGATATAAACCTAAATACTCCTACTCCTTAGTAGCAGAATCTGACTTTATTTTACTTGGATATTTTTAATTTTTATTTATTTTTTTTATTATTATTTTGTGATAAATTAGAGAATCGTTGGAACACATCAGAAAATACCTAGAAACAATAACCAAAAAATAATGCTAAGATAGCTTAGCTTCCTCATGGTATTGATGGAATAATTCACGGCAAACGCAATAAAAGGAGAGAGACAAAAATACACTAACACACGGACATGTTTCTGCCTACCCGGCGTCATCAGCGTGGTTTCGAGAGTATTTTTCATATCTCTACCTTCTATCGCTGTTGCCTCACAGTTAATACCACAACTTTTTATATACATCACAACTGTTTATATACATCATGGCAAGCCTGTCGAAAGCGCTACCAGCGTCGCCATCTCGTGTTTAGCAGTCATATGAACTGCTCGAGGGATGGTTTGGGGAACAGTACCTGGTTTATGTCGCCGCTTCCTGAACGGCAGGCATGCGTTTCTTTGGCATTAGAGGACGCCAAGAAATGTCGAGTTTGTCGTTTTGAAAGTTGTGGTATTAACTGTGAGGCAACAACGATAGAAGGTAGAGATATGAAAAATATTCTCGAAACCACATTGATGACGCCGGGTAGGCAGAAACATGTCCGTGTGTTAGTGTATTTTTTTCTCTCTCCTTTTATTGTGTTTGTCCCGATAGTAATATCGATAGCCCAATCGTAAATGTACGTACACGTATGTGTAGATTTGAAAGACTGTAATTTGCTCTAAGCCCGATTGTGTCTCCATGTGAGTGTGTTGGACAATACTGACTATTCCGAAACATATTCATTAACTTGTTAGATGCGATATTATTTAATCGAAAATGATTTTTCAACTAGTGGTAGGTGTAATCAAGCAGTTGCTGTTTATCGTAAAATTGCAAGATTACCTGTTCTTCTGAGAACAAATTTGTTATTTCCACAAAATCATTAACTTTTGATAATGATTTTTGCTCAAGTTTAAGTTTAAATGTTTGACAATAATTTCAAGTTCTCCATCAGAAGAATCTGGTGAAAAAATTTCTGTTGTTGCCAAAGAGCGTCTTTTCTTCTTCATTTGACAGCAGTATTGCGTTTTTTGTTTTTGTCAATAGAAGGAAATTACAGATAAATTGGATAAGAGGTAAGCTTTATTGATCTGAATTAATCTGTTTGACAAGTCAGATCAACTCCGAGCACTCTCAGAACGATTATTCAGCGAGTACTCGGTTCAATGAAATATTCAGTAAATCTTGGCTATCAACCGCCGTGAAGTTTTGTGTCTTCAAACTTTTCTTTAACAAAATATGGCGAGTGTATGCGTGCAATACTTCCAGCCATCAGGAGCTTCTGTTATGTCTTATGCACTGTCTCTTACCTATGTAATAATTCTTCCTCAGCTCGTTTAGAACTAAAAACTATATCCAAAGATGGCAGTTGAAGCATGCATTCAACTCGTGACACTGGTAAACAGCTAAACCTAAACGTACTAGGTTGCATGTGGAAATAAACAATGACATCTACCGGAAAACTGGCGTAAACATAGTTGCCATAGTTGGAAGCGTCTTGTTCTGTATTCAATACAGTTGTTGCAGCTGCAATATGACGTAAATACATGATAAAGGATTAAGAAGGTGATATTGCTTACCTGTTGTATTAAAATTAGTTTTTGGTGGAATCAATTCTAGTGATTGTTCCAAAAATTCTAAAATATGCGGACTAATAATGGTTTCTTCCGGTACACTTTGCAACGTCATCCACGCAAATAGCGAGGCCTTTTTGATCCCTGGCTTTCTGTAGCTTAAATTACTCTGTTTGTATGGTTCGTGGGGTGGTGTTACGCTCATTTGGAACGGGAAATTTTCCAAACTTGTCTTACTGGAAGACGGAGTACTTCCATAATTAGGATTTGAAATACCATGTAATGAGGACGAATTTTTCAAGTCTCCTAAATCATCGATGACAAACGAATCAGCATTACTATCTTGTCGTTTGAAAGCCTTCTCTATACGTATTTCTTCGGATTTTTCGAAGGCAACTGTTGGATATTCGGGAAATTTGTTGTTGAAGAAGTCGTTTGTATTATCGGGAAAATGTGCCGAGGCTTCTTGTTCTGATTCAAGCAATGTTTCTTCGTTAACAACCTTGAAAGATGAATTAATAATTGAAGCGTTATGCATGAAAACATATTAGAAAATTTTATTAACCTTCGATTGATAATATAATTTGACATCCATGCCGGGTATGTGGAAAATAGTAAGATCCACAAGTGATACCGTATGAGGTGTATTTCTTATTCTCGAACCGCTGCTTTGATTCGAAAGCTTATCTTTATTTCTTCTCGTGGCGTCTGGGCTGCCAGATGTTGATGGAAATTCCAATAAACCAGCCGAGCAACTCCTGTCTTTACGCATTCGATTTCTAATAAAATCAAAAAGGAATGAATTACTTAGAAGCACTAAATCATTATGTTTAGTACACCAACAAATACATCGAATAATATAAATTAACCTCAATTCAGTTTCAAAGTTTGTTACGAGGAACGTAATATTGCGTCGCTATTTTATTGCCGATCTTCATCATTAATCACGGCGCAGTTGCTTTATCAATTTAACAAAGGTTAATAACTCAAAAAAATATTACTCCTAATTTATCTACCAATAAACGGCAAGTAGTGATGACGAAGAGATCAGTTATATGAACCATTCCACTACAAACTTTTTGATTATTACGTAATAACCACTTACAGTTTAATTTCATCCTCTTTCACGTAATCTTTGGTATGCAATACACATTTGCCACTGTTTATTAGAACTTTAACATCTAATTCCAAATCGATATTAGGTTCTTGAGCTTTCTGCGATGCCGCGGACTGAGAAACATTCGCTCCAGGCGTTTGAGTCGAACTGGACGACAGAAATTGCTCCTTAGCGAAAGAATCCATAAACGAATCCCTGCAAAAAGTATACAGATTAGTTATAATTTGGAATATTGGCAATTTTCAAGCATACCCTTCTCCAAACTCATAAGATGCTGGAAGCTTCTTCCTTAGCTCGATGTTCTGACCATCGATTGTGATATGTTCGGCCCAGTCTAAGTTCGTTTCTGGCAAGCTCAAATCGGAACTGGCGCTTGGTAAAGATGATTGCCTACAAATGAATTAATTCAGTCATCAACAATAGTTGTGAATAGTTTAGGAAACCTTATTAATTTATCGTGTTTACGTTGAAAAAAAGACAAAATTAACTATCCACGTTGGATGATTGTAGAAATAGTATTTGGCTTTTTTATCAGCAGTTATTCATATATACGTTAAGGGATTATTCAAAATTAGCAGGTTTTCAGGGCTGTTACCAAATAATTTAGTTTTTTAATTCTAGCAATTCCTCCATTTTCGCAGTCACCAATATGCAAAAATTCAGGGAATCACTTTAGGAAAAGAATAATGATATCATATTAGAAGAAACTCGTAAATTGCATTGATTTCACGCAGTTTTGTCATACATGTGAATACTATCTTTGTTTTATTACATTAATAATACAGGCCTGCGAAGGTCAGCTACAGAAATTACAAACGGTGATGTTAGAGATTTTTTGATGCTGGAAACGAATTCGACCGCAGAAATTGTATGACATCAGGTATTAAAGTAACTTTAGGTTAAATGGTTAAAAAACTACCATTTTGGTTAAATTTATGAATGTATATTGGAGGGATTTTTTTTTTTATATTTCAGAAAGATTGTGGATGGCATCGGCGTCATATTGAATCCACCATTTTGAATTTGAAAATTCTGATTGCAAATTTGTAGACAGCCACCCCAGCAATTTTGCGAGACTATCAAGAAATGTTACAAGTTTCACTAAAAAAATTTAAACCAGGACTATAGGCTGTGATGCCTAATGCTCTCGAAGTATAGGGTTTTCCAATTAGCGCATCAGAACTTTAATGCCAGGAAGAAGATTGCTTTATCAAATATTGATAACAAATGAGTTCGTTTTGGACTTTACGAGAAGTTTATGGAGATATAATCGTGTAACTGAACGATCTCTTTATCGTATAATTCCAACATTTGAACGAACTGGCTAAATTGCAAATAAGACAACATTGGTGCGTTATCGGGGTGCCCGATCGGAGATCAATATTGCTACAGTAGCAATCAAAATGTAAGAGATGATCCGAACTTTTCTATTCCACAACGTTCTCAAGAACACGGCCTTTCTCACACGAGTACGTGAAGAATTTTGCATGCAGATCTCTAATAAAGTTCAAATCATTCAAGAACTGAAGAACTGAACTCGAGCAGTCGAACAGAACTGAAGCCGATCTACGTTTCGTTCCGAAAAACACATTTCTGGCTCAAGTAGGTTTGTAAACAAGGATTTGGACTGACGAAAATCCTCGAGAGATTTATGAAGCACCTCTTTATTCCGAGAAGATCAAGAAGATCGAGAAGATTTTGGATGATCGGGCACAATTTTTTTTTGAAGACGATGATACACGATGTTACTGTTAATGATGAGCGGCACAGAAATATGCCAACGGAATATCTTTGGCGTGAACTGAGAAATGTTGACATAAACAATATTTTGTTCCAACAAGACGTTGCGATGTGTCACACATCTTGTCAGACAATTGTTTTATTGCAACAATAACCAAAACAACAAAAAGAACATTAAAGAAGACCTCCATCAAGAATATTCTAGGACAAAAAATAAAATATGGATTTGTTATTCACCGGGTGCGGCAACTATCATGCGGTGAATTATTCACTTAATGGAAAACTGTTTCGAATAAAAGTGGCTTAAACACAAGTGATCTA
This sequence comes from Marronus borbonicus, assembly GCA_902655005.2. Lineage (NCBI taxonomy): Eukaryota > Metazoa > Arthropoda > Insecta > Coleoptera > Scarabaeidae > Marronus > Marronus borbonicus. Next base: position 9,425,901 of record LR737389.1, read on the forward strand.
TTACAGAAAATTATTTTGAAATATACAGGGTGTTCAGTTTCTTTGGTGCGTTGTTTAAGTTCGTCATTTTAAGTGGAACAAAAAGCAAATTTGTAGGGTATATCATATACTTAAAATAGGTGTTTGAGGTATTCACTTTTCAAAGAAAAAAAATCGCGTCTGCAATATTTTCTTAAAAATTCAATATCTGGTTTATTTGTCATTATTCTAGAAGATTTTTTTAGTGTTGTAAGCATAGTCCAAGATCACTAATGGATATCAAACATCTCTACTTTGTCATAAAGGGTGTTTAGGACAACAATTTTAACTGGAGCATCTTCAAGTAGTTGAAACTCGTTTTTTTACTATATTTTTACTCCATTTACTTAATATCTCTTTGTTGGATACAGCGCACTTTCTATACTTAAACTTAATGTTTTTTTAAATTATATTGTGCTTAGTGTAGACCATACATAATTTACAACATGAACTACTATTAGCAATAATGCAATAATCATATTAAAGAAAAAATAAAAGACTTACTCTTTTGAAAAACGAGAATTGAGTTTGGAAACAATATCTAGCATAAAATGTTATTTTAAGAAGCATGTATCAAGATATCGGGATCTTTTAATAATATTTGTATCTATAATTTTCTGCACTAAATGTTGATTAATCCATTTGATCATGAAGGATATAACAGTAGATATAGCAAATAAAAGGTAAATACTTTTCCCGCCATTACATTAGTGGATAGTTAATTGTATCAAGAAAAATGAAGTACCCTTAATCTAACATGTTCTGTTGGATTAAGTTTAAACCTAAACATGTTTTGTTAAAGATTCGCTATTCTATTCTAAAACAATATTTCCAATAGAGTTAATAATGATTATAACCTACATATTCCTTTTTAAAAATATGTCTACCTACTAGAATTATTATTAACAGATACCATCTATACATCTACAATAGTGCAACAATATTAAACACAACTCTACCTGCCAATATTGTCGCTAAACGTTACCCTAGGCCCATCCGTACTTCTGACCTTCAAGGAAGCCGATCTGGATGGCCCTGATCTCGGGGAACTTTCGTAACTTGCCGAATTACCACTACCGCTACCCACTTGACCATCTTCAGGACTATCAAGTGATACAAGTAAATCAAAATAAAAAGAAAATAAAAAAATACCACACACGAAGAAGAAGCTTATGTACAAGTACACAGTGGCTAAGTGTTTTAATCAAGTTTGTACACGTACAGTGTGAAAAAGTGTTAGCTCTAGTGAAGTATGTAGGTAAGGACGATAAACTCACCTCCCTTGCGCTTCTAACATTGGACTCGGCACTATAAACGACCTAGATCTGTACGTATTTTGTTTATTTCCTAAAATTTTCCCTTTGATCGATGATGCTCTCACGCTCTGACGCCTTAACTTCTGTATCATATCCCTAATGACGTACAAAAATTAAAATATTTACTAGTAACATTCGATAAAATGACATACCGTCTAAAATCTTTAAACACCATAGCTTCCAATTCGTGCAACCGCTTCAACTCTAATTCGATAGTACCATGGGAAGCCCCTAGAGATCTTAAATCATTGATAATCTTAGCTTGTTCGTTCATTTCCCTTTCGATTAATTTGGATCGCTTCTTGTTATCTAAGTTTGGATCAAATACGAACGCTGGTAAAATGCTTTCCTGAGAGGTTCGAGTACCATCTGTCGGTTCGTTATCATCGCTATCGTAATCTACATTAACTGGAGTTTCTTCAGCTCCTGTAAGTTGAGTTAAGGTGTGACCGAGGGCTGATAATTGTTTTCCAACGTTGGTGTCTAAATGGATGTCAACACCTTCCATTTGCCATTGAACGTTCAAAAACCATTTGGCGTTTTCTGTAATAAGTACATCTTCAGTGACAGAGAATGGAACAATGGTTATTCTCCTGTAGATGTCGATTACACCCTTGAAAGAGCCCAATACAGGAATTATGTAAGAAATTCCACGACCTTAAGGAAAGGTTTGGAATCTACAAAATTGTATGTAGTGACTGTGATAAAGCCTATATTGATCAAACGAAAAGAGTGATAGGCACCAGATTCCAGGTGCAAATTAGATACTACAGAAACGGAAGAATAGAATCGTCAAGTGTAGAGCAACACATAAACGGAACTGGACATAATATTAAATTAGAAAACCTGAAATTGTTTCTTCGCCGCAGGAATTAGATGTTTACGAAACTATTTACATAAAAAGCACGACAAATTGCGAATAAAGAGCGGGCCGCTGTCTTACTCAGGTCATACACATGTTTTATGTACAATGACATCTACCTTTCCATATGTTTTGCATGTTTTAGTTTTTGAGATGATAAAAGTAGATACTTGTAAAGAATTTTTTCTCGAGAGTAGGGATAGAACAGACTTGTTAAAATTTCAAATTTCTCTCACGTCACATTCCGGACTAATTAATTATTGTTGTGTGGCGCGGAGTGCGCCGATACTTTAGTGTTGTTTGACTTTTTGCAAATTTTACATTTATAAACGCGTAAAAACGGGAAGGTTCCTGTTTTTATTTTAACCTAGCTAAGCGTCACAAAACTCTTCATGGTCAATTAGATGTAGAGTTTTTTGACAAGGAGAAAATATAACCCCTATGGAAAGGTGTTATTTTCACGTTATTCCTAATTTGAAAAAAATTAACGTACTCGCTATTACTCTTACTTAAACTGACCACATTCATATTTTGCTCCTTCATAGTAAGTTAATCTTTAAATGAATGTTTAAAAGAAAAAAAAATCCAAAATTATTTTCAAAGATTCTACAGACAAAATGTTTACGAAGATAGATACTAAGAATATTTTACCATTGGCTTGTTTTCCTGTTATAGTTCTACTGCAGACTTCGTAAGTTCCATCGCTAACTACGCACAAATTCATGATGGTTGCATCATTCATATCTGGTTTCCAATCGTCGAGGGATGTTTCGAAATCATCCGCAAATCTCAAGCATAAGTTGGAAAACTTTCCTTTGCTTACCAGTGATCCTGAACTACACGCTATAAAAGAGATTACAAAAATGGACAGTTAGACTACTTCACAGGTAACGGATTTACCAGATATGCTTGTATTTTCCAAAGTGACAACTACAGCTCCTCTGCTTTCTTCGTAAACATTTCTTTGACCCCATGTTGTTAATGGTAGAGGATTTAGAGGTAAACAAATTCCCATATCTTCAACAGTTAATTGCAAGAATAACATGCCTAAATGGGGAGCGCCCAATTGGCTTGTAATTTGTCCAAGTTGGAATTTCTCATATACTTGTTGAGTAGCCGTTAAAACTTCCTTGTTTAAATTCGCTCTTTTTTCGTTCCAATAATCGTAAGCGTTTTTATAATTTAACCAAACTAATATCGCCTTATCCACGGCTACGGGTTGGATGTATATCAATGGTCTTTTCAGAGTTATTAACACTACCTCCTTATCTTCACCCTCGCTAACTTCATCCTGAAATAACGACGAAATTACGATACATTATTGAGAACGCATTTTTTCACACACCAACCTGAAAGGTATTTCTTAGACTAATTCTGGTATTAAAGAAGGCGAATTGTTGAAATTCTGCTTCTGCTTCTTCAAAAAGTGCGTTTCTTATGAGTTGGCCAAGAGATAAATTCAAGTCAACTTGTGCTCTGCCGAACAATCTAGATGTCGCGTTGTTCTTTTTAGATCCAGATACATTCTGAACTCTATTGGATAATTCCAGAACTACAGCGCCTGCAACAAAAAACTGTTTATAGGAAATCTATCCATTTAGTAATGAGCAGATATAACTTTTCAGTACTTGTCAATTCATTTTAAAACTTTAAGCGCAAAATATTACAAACCTGTTTCCAGTCTAACTGCTGAACTTCCGGCTGTTGTTGCCGTTAACTGTATCCTCTGTATACGGATCATAAGCGAAAATAATATTCTATTTAATGTAGAAGGTTCTTCTGAATCTTCGAGCCATATTGGTACAGGTCTTTCTCCGCCATATACTTTCTGAACAACTTCGTTAACTTCCTAAACATACAAAATAAATATTGCTCATTGTTTTTGCAAAATTTTGTTAATTAAAACGCATATTTTAATTTTGTTTTAATAACATGAGAAAGCTGCATTGCTGTGAAGGTTATATGTATGTAATATATTTATTGCAAAAATTAGAGCAAAATAGATATATTTACATATGGTCGAAAACATTCCAAAAGATATTACAGAGATGAAAATTAATGCTATTTATGGTACAAAATAGCAAAAATGAATTTTCTCGGATTAGCAATGTATAGATATTTTTAACTAGTGTAACAGAAGAAAATAACATAGCGGACGTTATCCAGTTAAAATTTGCTAATCGTTACTGCTTCTTTGTCCTATTTAATTTTGCAAAATACGAGGATTGGAACTTTAATAATAGCAACTATCATATTTATTAATAATACCAAAATGATGTGCGATACATCCTTCAATATAGGCACCAACATTATCAATAACCCATTGCTAGCGATGTGGAAGTCTAATATAACTGTTCTATTAATGCTTCTTATCGAGCGCTCTATTGCTTGCATAATACCGGGAACAGTTCGGAATCGAATATCACGAAAGGATTTTTTTCTTTTTGAGATCAAGCCAAAGTCTACGGAGAGTATAAAGTGTATGGTACATGAAGCTTCCCAGCTCTATACAGATTATACTATGACTATACAGATCAAGAGTAAGGCATGCCATGTGCGTCGTAGTATTGTCCTGCAAAATGATGGGAGGGTTTTGTGCTCTCTTTTCTCACAACGCGGGTTTTAGGCTATGTACCAAAAACTGAAGGAAATATAGCAGCATTTGGTCTGCTCTAAGTGAATTTGAGCGATCGTGAGTTATAAATATAATATAAATTAAATTATCCAGCGGTTTTCATTTTAATGCCCTCGTTCTCATTAAATGCAGCAAAACAAGGCTCGAAACCTATATTGGTAGCTGGCGCTTTTATCTACGTTAGTAGTTATTATGTTAGCTATGGTCAAAATTATTGACGTACTATTGTACCATCACAAATGTTTTATTTATTGAACAACTTGCACGAAAAATGTGCGGACTATCACCTGGCTTTCATTGGAATTTCTTGCATTCAGTGCAAATATAGCGAAAAAACAAGCCTGAAAATGACAAAATCATCGAAACTGTCAAGGCCGTCTGTTTTTGGAAATTACATTAACAAACTGCAGAGTATTTCCAGTTCACTCTGAGTGATTTGGTATTTTGACGTAATTAAGTATCTGAAAAAAAATATCTTGCTAGACAGGCGTGCCAACCACTACATCACGGTGTCCATACCAGATTCGAAATTACTTTTTAGTACTAGATGTTATTTACTCGCAGGTACATAATACCTCAACAGACATACATTTTTACGCCCCAAGTACACTGATATTTTAGCTTTCGTCGGTGAAATGTGAAGATTTCTATTTCTGACGTAATTAAATAATTTAAAAATTATCTCCTCCGTAAACAATCGATTCCAACATTTTCCGCTTGCTAGACAGGCGTACATTATGGGGTCTATGTCAGATTTGAAACTTTTTAATATCTAGATTCCTATACGATGTTAAATTGGAAACATCGAAAAACATTCTTACCTTCATAAAAACTTTTTGGACGAATACCAAATGATTCAACAAATCAGTCGTTAAGCTATGCTCAAAAACGCCAATATCGGCATTGGCACTGAGATAACCCCCTTGCATGAAGACGACTCCTTCTGGTCCTCTGTGACCGTCATTCTTTAACGCACCCGTAGTACCATCTGGTACGTACTCCGCAGATACGTGTACCGCTGGCAAGGCGATACTTGCTTCAGATGGCAAATTTGCTTCTGTAACCTAAGTATAAAAGCAATTTAAATTGTTTTTATGGTATCAACTATTATATAAATAACCTGTAGCTTCGTCGTAAAGCTCAAGGAATGATGTGGTAAATCCACCGTAAATTTAGCTTTACTGCCTGTGATGCCGGTACTGTTAACTTGATCCATTTTATATTGAGCTTGTAATGAAGGTAATAGGGCAGCTGTGATACTAAGGCTCTAAAAATAAAATCGAAAAGAATGTAACACGGAAAATGCAATCAGTAAAATTGTAAACTTACTTGCAGTATTACAGAAAACTGCATCACCAGAGGTTGTAAAAGTCCCTTTTCGCCAATGTTATTGCGGATTACAGATGGGGCAACTCGAGGTAGCTTATGGTCGGTATGGCTAGGCGAATGTGGTTGAGGCAACTCTTCTTCGGGTTGTAATCTCGATAATCGACTGGACGTTCTTGTTACACGCAATTCCTAAAAAATGTAGTTTTTAACAATAAAATTGCACACTCCTTAATAGAGATTACAAACCTGTAATGTTGAACTCAATTGCTTAGTACCCCTAGTTACCATACCATGCAAAGCTACTGGATGTTGTGGAATGTCTATATTAACAGCGCCTACTGTCAACAATCCAGAATTCTTATCTTTAGATTTTTTGCTGACACTAGAATATAATGCTTGGGATTTTCCCACAGTCACCTTAACGACAGTCCTGTAATAATTGAAAAATTAGAAAATTAGAAAAATTAACCCTGAATTATAAAAAAAGAAAGTTACTGTTGATTTGGTGCTACTCCTTCTAATAATACGATCATAGTTCTCCCAACTTGACCGGTTAAAGAACACTCCAACGATATTGGTGTCGACTTCTTCCTGCAGGTTAAACTCGAATGCAGGCTGGTTATTTCAGCTTCCAGCTTTAAACCAGATAATGTAGCCAATAGCCTAGTTCGATGTATTCTCGCAACACCGAAAACTACCAACTTCGTATGTTCTTTTGCGTAAGAACCTGTAACGTGCATAGTTTTATTCCAGCAAAGGGAAGGTTATTAGGATCATATTTTACCATGGTTAGATCGGACTTACTTATTTCGAAGTGAGGTAACGCTGTAGATGTAGTTGCTGTAGGGTGCTCAGCCTTTTCTATATCTTCTGATGATTTCACTTCCGTTAAAATGTCGTATTTCCGATTGCCTTTGTAATGTTCGGATATGTCAGCGTTACCAACTGAAAATCTAAAAACATTATTTATTAGCAAATAGGGATTGCAAATCAGAGGAATTGGGTTGATCAGTAAGAACTTCATTTTCTAGTGTATACCTAATATTATGTGGAATTCTAAAATATTAATTTTGGTCTGTCATTTGGCGCTTTGTGAAGTAAGAGGGGAAGTATGATCACAGCTCCCACGGTAATACAAAGTGTATGTCCCAAAAGTTTGGAACAAAATTAATTAACCAATTACGAAGAGCTATCAAATATGAACGAGCCTTTATTGGGGATGCCTAAAGTAAGAGGGCCAAACCGGTCGGCTTGTCCCGTGTTTGGTTTAATAGTCCCCGCATGAGTGAGAAGAGTGTGCCCATCTCTGTTAAACATCGCATAACCTAACCCGTTAGAACGAAAAACCAACCGAAATTGACCACAGATCGCAGAACTTGTTTGGGAAAAACACCCTTTCTGGACAAAAGTGAAGGTTTAGTGCAACGAATTTAAGCAAGACCAGGAGCATGTTGCAAATCAAACTTATCCAAGCCGTCTTTGCAGCGGTAAGACCAATGAAAACATTGCAGTGTTTGGATAGTGTTTGAAGATGGAAAATAATACTGGGCAATGGAGCCGACGAAACAAAAGACTCCTTTTCAAGAAGTTCTAAGCACAACTAAGAACACAAACACACAGTGAAATTTATGTTTACATACATAGGAGAACATATCCAATAAACAAGAGAACATCAGTTTAATATGGTAAAAAATTACAACACGCCCAAATTTAAAGTATGAAATGTTAAAAGGTTGTACAGTGACAACAACCCATGAGGCGAAGACAATAATCTCTAAAACAAACCAAAAACAAATGGTAGGTAACTTCCGGTTTGTTTTAGAGATTTTTTTTGTCAAATAGTACTGTGGGGCAGGTTCCCGGCTCCTGGTGTGAAGTAGGTTCCAAGAGATCGGTATGGATTAAGGTTGAGAAGGGATTTTCCTAACATGGGGAGCATTGGGGGAAGAGTATTTACGTCCCTACCTAAATAATTATTGTATACATTGAGTTATCAAAATATTAAAAGATAGCTAATAACATTTTAACTAAAAACTTACCTATGTTTTATTGTTTTTGTGTCGGGCATATTAGCATACAATTCCAGGAGGTGATAAATTGTCTTCCAGCATCTTCCTATACTTTTATCAGATGAAACGGTTATTCGTTCAAATGCTGAAATGGATGGGCTGCTCATAGTTAAAGGTGTACCACCACCTTCGCTCAAATTAACGTAACCTATAATTATTAATTAATCGCTAGAAAAAGTCAAATTTTATTTAATACCTCTGACGCTCTTTCCGGTTGATCTTAACTTCTGAGCAAAGCTTTGAGGTCGCGATCTTACGCTAGGAGAAGGCGAGATCACCGGCTTCGGCTGGGACGTAATAGAACTGGGATCCGATATTTTCAGAGTGAGCTGCTTACTGTCGTCAATGACATGAGTTTCTGGCAAATCAGTTGCTGAAAAAACAGAACATACAATGAAGATAAATGTACGAAACAAGCATTTATACTTACTTGAAGTAGAATTGTGTTTGACTTCTACATGATCGCTGGCGCTGGTCTTCGGACGACGGATCTCAACAGGTTGCTGTTCACGTAATTCGTTTTGAGTGTCTTTGACGTTCTGGTACATGTTGCTTATTTGATGCAGTAATCTTAGGAGTGGCATGTTAACTCTTTGTGAGATGTAGCGGACGCCTAGAATAGATACATATACGGCTAGTTTGTGATTTATGTTGGAACAAAGCTTTAGACTATACTATGACAAAGCAAACCATTGGCGTCAGTTGTCAATATTTGCGAAGTTTGTATAATATTTCACACTAATTCTTACACTAACTTTACATTACGCTATGGGAACGCTACTGAAGTATTATTAAATAGTCTTACTTACCAATATTAAAATGTAATACGGTACTTGTATGATTCTTTAATTGTCCTCTTGAAATGTACAAAACATGTTTCGTTTTAATCATTTCACTTACTGCCATATCGGTCATTCTATCAACTTCAAGTTCTATAGATACCTTCTCGCACACAAAAGCTGGACATTCATCTATATCATTATAAAATTTAAAAAAATTGTTTGAATTACTTTGATGCGATTTTTTAGTTCAGAAACATACGTACCTGCATTTATTTCCAAAAACATTCTAGCTTTGCCCTTGCCTTTACCTCGTTTCTTGTCTATTTTGCCATGTTCCGATACTACTATGTCTATCTTCATTGTATCCATATTGCCAACTAACGATAGGTTTGATCCCAAAGCATCTAGAGATGTTACGTCATTTCCCGCATCTGATAGTAAAAGAAATTTGAAGCAAGTATGAAAATAATATGAGTCTGGAGAAACAAACTCACTATTTTCAGACATTGTTGTCAGCTTCAATTGTTGAGGCATAACGCCAAGACTGGCCAGCAGAGGTTGGAAGATTAGGTTTGCATCTAAAAGCCTCCAGGAATCATGGAGTTGGTGAAGAGGAACAAGAACTGCTTGGCTTTCCTTGACGTATGGTTCTTCACCAGAAGACTGGGTTTGTAAAGTATCTATTTTCGACTCCATACAGCCTAAAAGAATGCAATACATAAGCTACTTCTTACTGTTATCCGGGTGTAAATTTTATCGAGGTAAAGATTTGTATTAACATCAAATATAATGAAGTATACCTTTTAAACCTGATGCAGTGTCCTGTTTAGCCATCCAGCTATAAAGGTCTTCGGATGAGTGCGTTCGACCACCAATTCTATGAAGGGGGCTTGCGGTTAATTCTGGACTTGAATTTGTGCATACACTCGGATCAGAACCTAAATTGACAACAGTTCTATCTTCCCTTAATGTTCCGTAACCTAATTAAAAAGTTTGCACAGTAAATCACATGGAACAAGACAAATTCATATATTTTTTTAATGGGCCTAAATTGCTATTTTCAGTTTTATTTAATGAGCATTTTTATACACTGCATAAAACAAAGGGCGACAAGTACACACATCTCAAACATGAAACCTAACAAAGACTATTTTGACAAAGCAATTTGTACAAGCTTCTCTGCATAAAGAAATGTTTGATAAGTGAAAGTAACGAGATTCGTTATCAAGATTGAGGCGAAAAATGTACCGAAGAAGGGAAAGTAGTGGGAGAGGAATATAAATCAGCAGAACTACTATGAGGAATTTTAGAGGTTCTAGCATATGACTGTTTAAGAGAAGAACAAACCAAAATGGAAACGATATGCAAGTGAAAAGCCAACTTATATCAACTAATTTGAACTTAAAACTATAAATTTCGGTTAATAAAGACAAGAAAGTAAAATTTCCATTGAAAATAGAGTGAAATTATACCTAGTTCCTTCGAGCGAACTATACTCAAAAACAAAATAAATGTCCCACTGTTCGGGAGAGTAATAAGAACGATGTAATTTTTAGCAGAACTGCAATGGGCGTGAATTAGAATCGCAATAGCAGCAGTTATCATTAATAATGTAGGGCACCAAAGCGCATGTTGTGTGTAATATATCATTTAACGATATTTACGAGGGTAGTATGAAAAGTTTCAATCCTCAACATGAAGATGGCGTTACTCTGTCTGGTAACAAAGTCTAGCTTAAGCTACAGAAACTTACAGATGTTATCATCGTGCAGTTTCTTTTGCGAGAATGGATTCGTCCCATTTAGCAGAGGAAGCACGACGCTCGCCCTACTACTTGAAGGTACATGTCCTTGACTTTTCTTGCGCTTTTTCTGCGTTACTGTAAAGCCACAAACACCAATTAAGCAAAGCAAACCACCACCCACCACTATCTGCTACTGTTACCAATTACTTCTAATGCTACATTAGAAACAATAGCCCCTAGACGGAAGCGAAAACATAGTTAGGACTATTACTTACTCGGCGGGCTTGGTGATGTTAGTAGACTCTCTACACCACCGGATACCACCGCTACCTGCGGTGAAAGCATTGGATCCATATAATTCGGCATCCTGGGCGAATTTAGTGGCAACGCATTTTCTCTGGCTGATAAACCTGTTGTTCGGCAATATGCATTGGTAAAGTACGAAGCTTTAAATATAAGCCAAAATTTAAGTTTATTTGACTTGCAATTAAAGCTTGTAAAGTACAGTTATGACGTTATAAAGTAAGATTAACATATTATTCGTTATTTCGGTGGCTGATCGATTTTGAAGGAAAACCCTTGTTAACCTGTTAGAACTTGTAAAAAAGCGGTGCAAGAAACGATACGCTTGGTAACTGAAGGAGTGTGTTTTTTTTAAGTAAGCAACATTTTCAAAATGGTAACTAGTATATATGCGTAGTATCGTTTTGTAATTGTGTAAGTAATATTGAATATCTGCCAGAATTATTTATCATTATAAGTTGCTACCATGTGAAATTTTATTGTTAAAATGCCTTATACAAACAGTGCAGGGATAGAACGAATTGTTATGAAATTGGAAAATAGATGGAATTGAAACACAAAAACCACGTTACCCTGCGATGGGTCCCAAGCCATCAAGGGATCGAGCGCAATGAAAAGGCAGACAAGCTGGCTAGGGAAGCAGCCAACATGCCCTTCATCGGTCCTAGCCCCTTCTGCAACCTACAATAGAGCCACATAAAACGAGTAATTAAAGCATGGGAGGACGATCAAAAGACCTCGTACTGGGAAGATGTTCCAGGACAAAAACAGGCGAAAGCATTCATATCAGGCTCGTCTAAGACAGCAAAAATAGTGCGCTCGTTCAGCAAAGGGAACTCTAGAATATCACCTATTCAATCTAGGAAAAGCTGAAGATCAAATCTGGAGACGGCAAAACACATTCTATGCAAATGTGTTGCCATCAGTCGCACTTGACAACATTTCAGTAAACCATTTCAGACATCTACTGAACTGAAGGATGAAGATCCTAGAGTAATGTTAAGAGCCTTCACCTATTCTAACACATACAATCTATCATGAGAGAGAAATCTGTGTCCAGATATACATTGCAAAATCGGTTAATTTTTTACCGTTCGTATGCGCTTTTTAATTAAAATGTCTAATCGTTACTACCCGATTAAAAAATCGTTCATACACGCTCAGCCTAAGATACCGATGGTTTTATCACCGGGTTATGAGCAACGTTCATATTACTTCGAGGGATAAATACTGATATATTGATGATCTCATTTCTTCCATATTTATTGGCAATTAAGATTGTGATTAATGTCTAGATATTAAAATAATGGTTTGGTCTCCTCAAAGACCGAACTTCGCTCATCGAACTTTTGTAAAATGAGTCCCCAACTTCGAAATGCCCAGTAGCTCTGCAATTATTTCTAGGAGGGGGGACAACAAATTGGTATCATAGAAAAAATTTGAAAGAGGTTTCCCTTTCTCACAAGTTCTTTATTTGAAAAATAAATGCGACCGGGTTTGTGAAAAATCACGTCATCAGGCTAGAACTATATCATATATCAGATGAAATATGCCACAAAGTTGTATATCATATGATATACAACTTTGAAACACAAAACCGCTCGCATTTGTTTTTCAAATAAATAACTTGTGAGAAAAGGGAATCACTTTCAAATTTTCCTCGAAAAACTCGAAGTAAGTAAGTTAACGAAATAATTACTTCGAAAAATTGCTGAAAAGAATGTCTCAAATTTGTGAAGCTATAATGGAGGATAAAGTAGATCAGAAGTAGATAAAGATAGATATAATGTATTTATAAAAATAAATTATAATCTTGTATCGTTAAATATCAATAAAAATTTCGATAAAAATTTACAATAAATATATTTTTTCAAAAAATCATTACTGCCTTCAAAGTTTGCGATGGTAGATTATGTTAGAAATCAATAAATGTTACAGTTGATGAAACGATAACATTAATCTTGGGAAAGATAAGAAGATCAGTAACCTAAGAAGTGTAATTTATCAATTGCAATTTTGTTAGATTATTTCGTTGTTGAAAGTAATGAGTGCCAGGGTTAATAAATTTAGTTTTATTAAAATTTGAGACTGATAACATGATGGTTGAAAATATTATGATGGTAATATAAAAAATCAATTTCAATGCATTTTAAAAAGGGACTTACTTAAAAACAAAATACATCTCGTATATTGGGTATATTGGGGATCACCAACTGATTGCAGACGTGCAACAAAGGTGCAAGAGTAAATCTGCTAAAATGAAAAGAAGGCTTATCTTACTTTATAATGTCACTTACTTTTCACTTTAATATATTTGAGAAGCATATATAAAAAAATCTACTGCTACGTGTAATAAGTACATAACAATGCAAGTACTAGGAAATTCAACAAAAATACTGACAGTTCAAGAGTGTTAACGAAAGCGAATATTCTCTAAAATGCTAAAACAAGTATTAATTACGCAATAAAAAGTATTAGGTACGTTTTTATTTAATAAAGTATTAAACAATTTCGGTTATTGTTAGGAATTTAGATTAAAGCATGTGTATCCCAGGAAATGGCATTTGAAAGAGAGCTACTGCATATTGTTAAAAGTATTGAATATTTGTAAGTTCTATAGTTTGATTTAGCAACTATTTAAAAAATATGTAATAACCGTTAAAGTTTATCGAAAAGAATCACCAAGATGAGTAATTTAAGAGATCTGTTATATGTTTTTGAAAAGAATAAAAAATATTAATATTATTAAAAATGTCCAGAATGCAGCACCAAATGAAATGCTATAACACTTTTCGTTTTCGAAATTCAACCCAAGTTAATGTATGTAGCTAAACAAATATGCTGCTCGTTAAAATCAAACATAGATTTTGGTTAGTATCAAAAAAAGTATTGCTCGAAATCAAAATAATTACGTGAAGCATAAAAATGTTATTGGCAGATTATATATTCGAGTTCTTATCGGGGTTGATATTCTTCAAAAATATCAACCCTGATAATGACTCGAATCCGACACCTTTCGTTCGCGGGACAGACGTACTACCAGTGCACCACATGGTATATGCCAGGAACGAATCAGTTTTACCTAGATCTTATCTATACCTGCAGGCATGTAGTCTTACTGGCCAAGTACACTAATTAATCAGTTAACGTTGTTATTGATATCTGTTCTAATTGCTTTAACACAACAAAAATGTGAAATTTCATATCATCATATAAAATATACCCACAGATCTCTTAAATCGACATGCAGGAATAAGATATCAAAAAATATAGAGAAAACAAGAACATCGTTGGAATCATGCACATTGAAATATAAAGAAAAAACCGGCCTTCAAACGTACCGATGGTCTTGTGCGGTTTAAGAATGATGCCAGAGTGCAGTAGCTGAGCGTGTTCGTCTGTTATATCAGGATCTTCATTACCGCTTTGCTCACCGTCTGTCAAACATATATCCTGCCAACACCCCGAGAAAAAGAAAAAAAAGAGAAATTTTTGTTAGTCACTAGGAAGCTCACAATCACGCTTGTTTTTTTGTACATATTTTAATAAATTTCGATAGGACCCTGTTTATCCTGTAAATGTTACGGTTTTTTACATAAGGATTCTACGTCTATCGACTAACTATAAAATGACAATCAAACATACACTCTGTATAACAAAAGATATACATAGAGTCGCTCTAAAAAGTGTTTATAACTTTGTAGACTAAATTACATATATCTATTAGGCATAACAAAAACGTTGTTAGAGCTGAACAGTGTTGTTCAATCAGCGTGTATACCAATTTCTATTTGGGGCGTTCCAAAACAACAATGTGATTCTATCAGCCGATTCATCATCACAAATGAGTTAAGATAAAAAAGGTGGTGTAAGGTTCATTCCAACAAATATTGGAATCAGTTCGGAACCACGCGCAAAGGAAATTGGCGTTCCGACAACCGCAGGACTACTAGATCGGAATCAGTTCCAAGATCGTTCAGACAAACACAAAATTTATTCGGAACCGATTCAAGAACGATAAAATCAGAACTGCATAGAAACCTCAAACATCGTAGATTAAGTTAACACGCGCTCAAGTTGTGATAGGAAGAAATCTGCTGTTACATTACAAAAAAAGAATCAATCCAGAATTAGCACTTTCTTAAAGAATGAGCTTAAATTAATCCATTACTGATTCCAGAACGGTGAAGGTTTCTCTGTCAGAACAAACCTTTTAATTGCGCGTTATATGGCTAGACTTCAAAAAGTTTCCATTGTATTCCATAAAAACTTTGCTCTAATTTTATGAAACAACGCCACCGCAAATTCCCTAGCAGAAGCAATCAAGAAAGTCCCTTCACGACTCTGCCACTGGATAAAGACCGCCCAGGAGGACCGTATACCAGGTGTGTCGGTAATTCCTTTCCGGTTTTTCCGGCAG